>JAWLST010000042.1:0-286692 GCA_037043885.1 Penicillium goetzii
GGGGGGGATTTTTCTTGCTATAAGTTACAGGACGACCGCTACCTAAACGGGGCACTTCGTCGTTTATCTAGCGGATGCTTCAAGAGCGAGGACTATTAGATCTATCTATGGCCAAACGTTGACTTTCTGCTAGCAGGCATTAACTGCCGAACATCTACCAACTACTACTGTGTTACGGAGTCCGCCTGGGTCACCTTGTTCTCGACGTAAGCCAAAGAGACCACTCCCTACCTCCTGTATCCAAGCTCGGGCAGCAGATATCATATGACCCAGGTCCCAACATATATATAGTATCGCAACCGTCAGGCTGCGCCATGACATACTGACTGCCTGGATGTACCCCCAGGGTCATTCTCGCTACTCCTGTAACTTACGTCACGGTAGGAGGTCACAGTCGATTGAACCACGCGGTTGTATGCGCAAGCTAGTAGTTCTTGTGCCAAGTCAAGTCGGATTGGGGAGAATTTCATGATGTGAATCATGTGATCAGGGTTTGACAGAGCATCTCTACGTTTCCCGACATCAAGGCAATTATACGGTCTTGCGAAAAAATTTGTAGTCAGGCACTTCCAATGACCCGAACCAACCTTTTTTCTGCCAGATTATATACACAAATGCCTTATCGTCAATTTCTTTGCCCTGGGACGTGGTAGGAATATATGGGCAACGGACGACAGTGAGATTTAGTCATGTCAGATGGAAGAGTAGTGTGGTGGTTTCCATAAAGTTGGACCGAGAGATCGTCAGAACGGGCTTGGCAGTGTTTCAGGCCATCAGGCAGAAACTAAAACCCTACTCCTACAGTAGTACTCCGTACACTGTACAGCCAGATTCCTCAGGAGGTCAGGTGCCGGGCAGCAGCCTCCAACATCAGGGCTTCATGTGGTGATATCCATGTTGCAGCCATGGTCTGTTTGGTCATTATCGAATACCTTACACTGCTGGGCTATTCTACTCATTTTTACTGAATTGCAATTAATGTACATGACAAGGATACGCCTTTTCTCAAATTCCCAAAGGGCGCATGAAGCCTGCCTCCCGACTGGGCCGATTTAGTGTTCATGCAATGTGTATACGATCTGTTGATCCTTCCTCTTGCGAGACCTCCACAGTCCGCACTCCGCACCTGTTACATACCGGCTTTGCTGACGGGTGTTTTTGGTCCGTGCTCTTGGTCAGTTACCCTCTATCTCTCTCTCTCTCTCTCTCTCTCTCTCCTCCCCCATCTCTCTTCCCTCTCTCTCCCCCCCTCGAGCGCCCCCTTTTTACTGCCGACTCCAAAGTTTCAAACATCATGCTTTTTTACCCGCCATTTCACTAAAAACTTAAACAGGGGGCTTACGAGGGACTCGAGCCTGCTCCGCACGTGAGTTCGGGTTGGGGTTTCGGTCACGATGGCTCAACCCCACCCGGAGTTCTTCTGGTATCTCGAGAGTCCTTGAGTCCTCGACCCCTTTACGGGTGTCTTCCCACAGTCAAGCTCTGTGGTGGTATCTGTGGCGGGCATGGTAGTATGCTTATACATCTTGGCGTTTCTTTCGCCGGAGAATTGCTGCTTCTGGTCGTTTGGGCTTGGGCGTCCAGACTCCTTCCGTCAGTTAGTGTAAGCCATGTCCACGCCCATCCTGATTTTTGGCTGTTGTGGCGCACTGCCATCTGAACCCCTATCTTTCTATTTTTCCCTATTATTTCCCCTTCCCAGGCTATTTCAAGAGCCTATTAGAATGAAGCTAGAGAATAATTTAACCGAAGTAGACAGGCAAGGGATAAGCGCTAACTAGAGTTGGCGTTACAATACTTGGCCCTCGCTTAGAAGTGCATAGTACCGCTGGACTTGGCAGAAGGCAGCTGCCGTGACTACAGATCGCTGCGCCTAGTCACATAGTTAGAGAATGATTATCACACTTGTACCTCAATCCAAGGTCTCAACTGCGACGAGGGGTCAGGGTAAATGAACTACACACAGATATTCTATACTGCTCCTTTTCATGCAATTTCATATTTTGTACTATCCAATTTCGGTATTTCTCCTTTTCTCCATTGGGGGAGATTCAGTACCCGTCCGGGGTCATGGCGCGGGGTAGTGGCCGTCCGGGGTAGTGACCGTCCGGGGTAAAACTGGCCGAGCCCATACGGACCACGGTAGCCCGCGGATGAGATGACACCGATTAGCGCTTATCCTCTCCCAGCTCCTCGGTTAAATTTACTCGCTCATTATGATAGGCTCAACAGAATTGAACCACCCTGACAGGGAATCAGCCTAATCAGGAGGGTGGGATTTCAGAGTGCACAACAAGAAAAAAAACTTGGGACGGGGCACAGGTAATAAGGTATAACTCGCACTAACTACTGAAGGAGGGAGGATTCTGGACTTTTCCCTACAGTACGACCCAAAGCAGGCAATTCTCCGGCGAATGGACCGCCACATCTAGTAGGCCCACACCACCACACCGTCTAATTGCCACTTCAGCAGACCCCGCAAATGAACCAGTACATTTCCTCCCGACTAAGTACCAATCAGATTACTTCGCTCGACAAGAGCCCACCATAATCAAGTGACGCTGTTACCGTAGTGCCCCAGAAGAATGACCCTCATTGGTGGAGATGTTGGTTTGACGAGGTTAAGGTCCGGGGCAAGCTTCACTCAATCGAGCTTAGATCGGGATCACCATCACGAGTGTGTTGTCGCAGGTATAAAGATCTGAAACCCCCAGTCGTGCCTGCCTCTCTCTCAGTCATACGTTTCTCTCAGAAATCGTCAACATGACAAGCGACATCACAGAGAAGCAGACCTCGGCGGAGGAGGTCGAGGCGCAGCCCGGACCTGTCTACGATGCCGGCGAGAAGGTCGACTACGACAGAGCGGCCGCCATCGATGCCGAGCAGGCCGAACATAACATGACTGTGCTCCAGGCTGTCAAGGCCTATCCCGCTGCCAGCTGGTGGGCATTCGTGATGTCATTCACCATTGTAAGCTCTTGCCCATGATAGGCAGATCATTTCTCTAACGTTGCGATAGGTCATGGAGTCATACTGTGTTTTCTTAATGGGACAGTTCATAGCCACAGCGCAATTCGCCCACGATTTTGGTGTATGGAGCGACAAAGCAAACGATTGGATTATCGAAGCTTCATGGCAGTCAGCATTCCAGTGCAGCGGGCCGATTGGTGCCTTCATCGGTGTATTCCTCGCAGGTCCCATTACCAGTTGGATTGGATATCGATGGACAACCATTGGAGGTCTCATGTTCTTGAACGCCTTCATCTTCATCTTCTATTTTGGCAACAGCCAGGGGGTGTTTTTCGCGTCCCAGATCCTGGAAGGCATCCCTTGGGGTATATTCATCGCAAATGCGCCCGCTTACTGTGCCGAAATTGTGCCAATGAGACTGAGAGCTCCAGCGACGCAGATGTTGCAGATGTTCTGGGCGATTGGGGCGATCATTGTCGGCGGTATCACTTACCACTACCAATCCAGGCGTGACCCGTCCGCGTACAGGTTCGTCCGCTCCCATAGACGCCATCGAGGAGCACTGTACTAACAGTCATCCCAGAATGCCCATTGCACTCCAGTGGATGTTTCCTACTCCCCTCGCTATCCTACTCTTCCTTGCGCCTGAATCGCCCTGGTGGCTCGTACGACAGGGCCGTCTGGCTGAGGCAGAGAAGGCTGTCAGACGCCTTGGACGCGCGAGTGCAACTGATAATCCCGCTGACGCAGTCGCAATGATGCGTCGCACGATCGAACTCGAGAAGACTGAGAAGAAGCCCAGTCTCATTGAACTGTGGAAAGGTACCGATCGCTACCGCACATTGATTGTGTGCGGTGTGTACGCATCTCAGAATTTGACGGGTAACCTCATTGGTGTGTTCTTTCGCATCTCAGAATTTGACTGGTAACCCATAGCTAATAACCTCAATAGCTAACCAAGCTGTGTACTTCTTCAAACGTGAGTCCAGCCATTTCCTGTAACCTCATAGCAGACTAACACCAGCTTAGAGGCCGGCATGGCCGAAAACACCGCATTTGCACTCGGTCTCATCACTTCTGCCCTCCAGTGGATCATGGTCATGCTCTCTTGGGTCCTCACGACATACCTGGGCCGACGCACCATCTATATCTATGGTCAACTTATCAACTGTGTATTCTTGGTCGCGCTCGGTGTTGCGGCTTCAGTTGGCAAGAGTGATGCGGCTAACAATGCGCAAGCATCACTTGGCTTGATCGTCTCCGTCCTGTTCTGCTTGGGACCCGCCCCTGCCTCATGGGTCATCATCGGCGAGACATCTTCCGTTCGTCTCAGGCCACTGACAACCGGTATTGGACGAGCTGCCTACTACGTGGTTAATATTGCCTGCATCTTCCTTTCCAGCTACATGCTCAACAATGATGAGGGGAACCTGGGCGGCAAGAGCGGCTACGTCTGGGCTGGTACCGCCTTTTTCTGCACCGCCCTGTCTTGGATCTGGATTCCAGAGATGAAGCACAGGTCTTTCCGTGAGATCGACATCTTGTTCAAGCGTAAGGTGCCTGCTCGGAAGTGGAAGAATACCGTTATCGATGTCAACGATGACGAGTAGACGGAGGTGTACTTTGATCATCTTGTTTGGTCTGAGAGAGGCTTCTGCCGAAGCCAACGGGGCCTAGCTCCATCAATGCTGTATTTTCCTCGCAGATAGTAGATGCGGACTCGCTCCAGCGTCGGCAAGTAATTAATTATCGGCCAAGTTGGTCGTACTCTTTGAGATAATGTTGGAAAAGTAGTAGAACCATAGTAATCTCGCAATAACCAAGTAATTTTTGCATAAGCTTCGTCTTACATTATCATGTCTACTACCTCCGGAGCCCTATCAGGTTGGGTCGTGCTGGTGGGCGCCCTCCGCGACCTCCGGTACCCGTTTTTCAGCCTAAACGGGAAATTTACTTCCTTATTGCCTAATTTCACTGCCAACCCTATACATATCAGTATTTTCTACTATTATTGCCTACCACATGCTCGATTAAACCTACAGGCGCTTGATCACTTGACCGTCACACCTCATAGTTGCATAACCACCCCTACCTAATTGCTTGACCTCTGTTCGATGGTAAGAATGAAGCGACTTAAATCGAATGTCTATCTAATTATTACACCGAGCTATTTAGACTCAAGTAACAAGAAATTAGAATACAGTGCATACTTCCTAATATAGTAGGTAATAGCATATAAGGGATGTTCACGTGACTAATTGTGTGTGGTTATAATGAAGTGGGAGAGAGGCAATAGCAGAAAATACGGGTATATACAGGCTTAGTGTTAGTGGGTAATTAGGCAATAATGCAGTCAATTTCCTATTTAGGCCAGCACGACCCATCAGGTTTGATCTGCCAGTTGCACCAGCTGTTACCGGTCGGCGGGAGAGAGGACCAGTCGGCCAAATCTCCGGAGGCATGTCCGGTGTATGGCCAGCCATCAAGATTATTCCATTCGACACTCGCAATGCGCCCGTCTACAATGCCGATGATGTCCTTCTTGGTGAAATTGACTTCATACTGCAAGTGCCCAGCCCTACATTGATCCTCAAGGGCATTGATGAAGTAGAGCAGTCTCAAAAGGGCCACCATTTTGCAACACTCGTCAAAATTCGTTAAGCTGTAGGTTTGCGCACGGTCTATGTTTCGGCAAGGAAGAATATATCTTTTCACTGGTTGTGTGGCCCGTGAATACCTTAGGGACTAGCTAGTGGCGGTTACCATTAAACGATAGTATAGAACAACCAAAAAATTGGTACAGCGGTCGACAATGTTGAGCATCATTTTCTGAGAGATCTTGATAACATTACTCCTGGCTGTGTACGAGTTCTAGAAGAACATGAAAGCCGCCGTGAACATTGAGGCGACCAGCGCCATAAGACTGCTCGCGCTAACCACTTCTCTTGTTGATAAACCACCACCAGCCCCGGAATGTTTCCCCAGTCCAAGTGGTAGCCCCTGGTAACTAAACGTTAAGTTCTGGGGGATCGTCTTGTTGTAGCACTCGCCGTTCGAGATGTCCAGATTGGTGAGGTCATCCGGGTTCAGGAAGAACATGTACTGGGACTGGGGGAGATTCTTGAATCCGGATGTGTCGTATGGGAACTTGTCACCCGAATCCGTGGCAGAGGTGTTGCGAAGGAAAATGCACTGCACCTGGCCAGGGAACTCGGTCGCCATTTCGGGATAGTCGCGCATCACGTCGCTGTTACTGGTGTCTGCGACCAGGATGAATTTGCGCTTGGGGAATGTTTCGAAAATCTTCTGCAGCAGGAACTTGCGGATCGAGAGAGTGGCGGAGACATCGCTGAAGTTAAGAGGCCGGGTATCAAAGGAGCCGCCGGGGTAGGTGGTGTAAATGAACTGCATGTAGTTTCTCGTGATTTGCTCGGGGGTTGTGGTCTAAGGGGGATGTTAGTGTATTTTCAAACGAACTGGCAAATGGGATGTGAACTGACCAGGTAGTGGAAATGCATGTCGGGAAGGCTGGTCGACCAGTTTCGATAAATGTCCGGCATATTCTCCCATGGCGTAAATGCTTTGGCGAAAGAGTTGAGCAGACCTTCCTTGGGTTCATAGATCTTGGTGATACGGAGAATATCATCAATGTCGGAAATCACGGTCAGTCCAGTTGGGGGCACCAGGTAGGCAGTGGCATTTCCAATGGACGCGCCATCAACGTAGGTGTTGAGTCTCTGAATCGCCGATGTTTGATTTCCCGCAGTGAGCCCGTTGCTGGCAATTGGTACAAATGTATCAAAATCACCTTCAGCCGTGGTGTTGTAGGGCAGAGTCACATTTTGCCAGCCCCCGGTCGTGTTGGATGAACCACCTCCACCAGGCTGTCCACTGGATCCATGAGACGCGGCCGGCTCAAGGTGAATGGTGTTGACGGCCACGTGAGGCTGCTGAACGACGAAGATCTCGGCTGTCAGGTTACGTGCCTGTTCCTGCTCGGACTCGGGGAGGTCCTTGATTTTGGTGTCGATGAGGAAAACATCGGCCAGCTTGTTCAAATCGGCGACCGAGGTGTTGGGCTGCTTGTAAACGTTGCCATGGAAGCGAACGTTCCATCCGGAGTTGGTCCAGTTGGCATAGGGGTCAATGTTCAACACGTTGGTCGGCAATGCTGCCAAGTCCGAGCTCTTCAGTCCGAGGGAGCTAACCACGGCGTCCCCGGTCGGGAAACCCTGGAAGAAGTTGGGCACTCCCGATGCAACCCACGAGGGCAAGTCCGAGCCCAGGGATGAGAGCACATTGTTGACATCCGATTCCACGTCACTCAAGATGTCTCTTTGAACGACTGGCGATGGGTTCTTTTGGATGGGAGAGGGGGTGATGACGGGGTTTGGCGGGGAGACGTCATTGTTGTAGTAGTTGATGTTGGCAAAGGCAGTGGGAGCGGGAGAAGCGGAGACCCGAAAAGGGGCAGCAGATAAGAAGAAGAATGACACCAGCGTCGCCTGCCCTAGGGCTTGGCGCGTAGAGATAACGGGCCTCATCTCGTCACGGTCGGCACAGGGCCAAGGCTGGGGCAATTGGAGGAGGAGGATTAAGGAATTCTGCGATTGACTATCTTTACTTAAATCACTACTATCCAAGAAGTCTGGGCAGGTACCGGGTTTTAAATAATATGGGCTGGGGGTACGGAGTAGAATGGAAAACATGGAAAACATGGAAAACATGGAAAACATGGAAAACATGGAAACAAAGGTCTGTAAACAGCCCTGGGGGGTCCAACTGGATCCACCGACGTCACCAAAGTTACCATCACTACTCCGTACATGGAGTAGGGTCCATTGACATTCAGCCCAGAGGATCTGTGGCTCAATTTATTTACCTCTTGACTATGGAAACCTAAAGCACCCCGTGGTGATTCTTGTGGTAATTACTCTCGACTAGGATCTAGGTATTATAACTGGCTCATCGTGAAGCATACCCTAGTAGTAACCCGACAGAGGTCAATTTGCAATAAGACGTCAGAGTGTCTATATGGGTGGGGAAGCTTATGACGATGTCAGAACAACCTTCTCCTCCAGTCACAGATCAAATTGAAGAACGATATGCAAATGATCGAGATCCCATTTGTCTCCTTCTTCCAAACGCATCGACCTAGATTCAAATCCTACAATATTCCACATTAGTCTCACCCGTCCTGACATTTCGAAATGGGAAATGGACCTGGCGTGCGGGCTTGAACCTCTGTCGCAGCACGCTTCAAGGTCTACATTGACGGATCTATAAAGGCGAAATCGACTACAAATGGTGAAAGGGCTCGTCATGATTTTATTTCCCGGGAAGTTCTGAATGAGGTTGAAGCAGTGCTTTATTAAAACAAAGATCCATGTTTTCCACCAACTCGGCAAGGCCCCACCTGAGCCGTAATTTGCTAGCCTGGGTGGTCGATATATATTGCTAATGCCACTCCATGTGACTGCTACCTAGACTTCCGTAGGACCTATGATATTCCATTCAGCGTTGGAGTGCCCTACCTATGTTTGAGACAAGTCTCTACCTAATTCCTGATAAATCCAAGTCCCTCAACGCTCACTTCCACAACCTCGTCACCATCTTGAATCCAACCTGGCGGTTTCATCCACCAGGGGGCCACTCCTTCTGGCGTCCCAGTCATAATGACCGTACCCCTCCGCAATGTCGTCGCCCGGCTGAGATGCATAATAATCGGGCTACAAGCTCGAGGTCGAGTTTTCCCGACGTTGTATCGAGGGGCAATAGCGTCGGAGCGACCAGCACCGGACCGATGGGCGCAAAGCCATCGAAGCCTTTGGATGTAGAGCAAATGATAGATGGGGAATGCTTGAATTCGTCAATCTATTTCACTAATGGCCATGCTCCAGATGACAGAAGATTTGGGCTGACAAGCGGATACATGGCGGCCGACGGTATATAGTTAACAGAACCAGATAGGACAGATACTGTCAACGATTACACAGCTATGAAGTACAGGGATGGCAGGGCCAATCGGAGCAATGGGATCAAAGGGGAAAAGTTATGATGATGATCCTGAAGAGAAAAGAAATAAACAAAGGAATCAATGATCTACCTTGATGTGCTAATTAAGCAATCCACTTTCAAGGTCTATTGAAAATTATCTAGTTTTCTGTTATTTCCAACCAGCCATGGTGCGACGGGCACTCCATCAGTTTGTCGATATAGATAAGGCCTGCGCGAATTGAACCGGTCCAATTCCACTAGGTTAATAATAAAAACCGGTTAAACTACGTAGGCACTCTCGTGGAGATTGTAACATTTCTAACTTCGATGATTACTACCAGTTGAAGTTGTCATCGGAGGCTTTCATCCCACTAAGCGAACCGAACCAATCCGCACGCAGAAGAAGTGCAGGTACAGAGTAGGACCTAAGTCTTTACTACCTAACGGTTACCTGATGCCAATAACGGCGCGGTCGGAAAAATCATTACGGAAGGTGTTTTATGTCAGTGTACTACCACCCCCGAGGAATTCATTTTGGTTTATCATAGAGTCGAGAACGGGTTGACGCGACTTGATTATTCTTGATAAGAAAGGCAACGGACGGGTGACGCGACGCGTTTCTCGGCTCGGAGGTAAGCGGCGGCTACTCCGTACAGATCCCCCGACAATCCCCGCAAACGGCCATATATAGGTCAAACTTATTTGAACCATGGGTACTAATTACCCTTATCACATAGAAAATCCAGCAGACTAGGTAGCCCAGGAAGTTCTTGGGTGACTCGTTGCCTTTTGGAACGTGGTTTCTTTTGGCCCCCAGAGACATCTCTTCTTTGTCTAAATCCTAAATCCGAGCATAACTTGACTTAAATCCGTCAGCAAGTTCGGGTCTCTGCTCACTTCAAAGGATACATAGTGCATGGCATCGCCCAGTGCAAAACACGAAATTTATTTTGTACGTTCTGGCTATTGAAAACGTCCACCGGTACCACTGTATGTGATCTTCCTATCCTTTTATCACTGATCGAGACTGATACCAAGTATCCTTCAGCCAAAAATTATCAAGATGGCCCTAAATTTTGTCAAATACCTCGCCCGGCAGAAAGGGAGCTCTTTAGAAGCCATGATCGCCCCAAAGCCTTTGGTGCTTCAGCGGACAGAAGTTCTCATTCGCATCAAGGCGGTCGCCATCAATCCAGCTGATTACAAAATGATTGATCAGGGCCACCGAGTCACCTCTTGGCCCCTTGTTCCCGGCCTAGATGGAGCGGGCGTTGTCGAACAAGTGGGCGATAAGGCAGGGGAGATCAGGGTTGGGGATCGCGTCCTGGCACTGTTCACCCCTGGCGATCGCTCTGGATCATACCAGGAGTATGCTGTGGTGCAGGGAAAAGATGTGGCTAAAATTCCAACAAAATGGTCGCTAGAGGAAGCGGCTACTCTGGGGTTCGTCGTGCCCCTCTCCCCTTCGCTTTTGCCTCGCTTTCATTGTTCAAATTTTTCTTCTGGATCGTTTAGTGTCTGATGTGAAATCCACTGAAACCCGACACCTATCCATACTGACTATCTCTTTTTGCCCCTAAGTGTCTGTTATCTCACGGGTATTATGGCCCTTGGCATCGGTTTAAAAACTCCCCTCCCATTCCTTGAGGGCGGGCCAACTTCGGGGCTGCAGCCTTCTTCTGTGCTGATTCTCGGTGGCAGCTCTGCGGTCGGCGCAGCCACAATTCAGCTTCTTCGCCTCGCAGTTCCCGAATGCAAAATCATTGCGACCAGTTCGCCTCGACATCATGACCATATTCAAAATTACCTCGGGGCAGATGAAATGATCGATAGAAATTCAAGTTCATTGCCCCAAGATGCAAAGCAGGCCACGGCAGGCTGTCAAGGCGTCGACGCAATTCTCGACGTTGTTGGCGCGGCCCGCACGCAAAGAGACATCTTCGAAGCTCTCAACCCTAGTGGTACCAAGATCTATGCACAGGTCTGGACAGGAGACGACCAGATTGACGCGCCCGATGGCGTGAACTCGATCATGTTTCGAGGCCGCGATCTTCCCCAGCTGCCAGGGAATCAGAACATAGTTCGGGCTCTGGCGCAATTGCTGGAGGAAGAAAAGTACAAGCTACCCCTGCCAGTGCACCATGTGGGGCATGGGTTGAGTGCTTTGGAAAAGGCCCTTGAATTAATGCGCCAGGGCGTCAGTGGAGAGAAACTGGTCGTTTCCATCTAACTTGGCTCTTGGATCTCATGTTCATCTTATCTACGTCAGGTTCTACCGAATGAGGGAGGCATCCAAAAGAACATGTGGTGGAACATTCATGAATGACATTCATGCAGAACTTGCTCCCGTGGGATAGATAGAGATCCAGCAATCTGGCCATCTCCAAGAATTTCACTCCTTAGGCTACAAGCGATATTCTTCGCCCAATTTCAACGTCTCGTAAATCTCATTCCGTATTCTCTTGGCCAACACTCCTCGCGCTGGGTCATCGGCCTTGACTTTGTCAAGAAACACCAAGCACCTGCCTCTAATAGCAGTGCCCTGGCCGTTAACTGTGAGCGGCTCGGAACTCTCCTTGTCATGCTCTAACATTCGGCTGATGTCTCGTAAGAGCGCTTGCATTTCCCGGAAAACCAGCATATCCGGAAGTAAGCCCATTTTAATCCAGTCGAGACCCGTTAACCGACAACGAGGAGTAACTGCAAGTGTGGCCCGAATGATGGCCAGTGAACGGGTCGAGTTTCCAAGAACGGAGGCTTTAGAAATCGGACCGTGAGCTTTGGTTTGGAGGATCCGTGCGATTCTTGTCGCTCCGATCTCAGCCACTGAAGCGTAGACCAATACGCCCAGGAAGCCGAGCTGCATGTTGCCGTGCATATTGACCATGCATGCAACGGACGCGATGCCACAAAGTGACCCTGTAACAATCCACAGCCAGTGTAGGCTATCTTTCGCCCAGGTAGGATTGTACTCCCAGGTTGATCGTGCCCAGGTCTCAAGCGTTCTCTGTGGACCTTTGAAGATGACGGTTCCTCCCTCTTCACGCTCGTAGACTGCAAACCTATCGCTGGATTCAGGATCGATTCGAGGGGGCGTGTGAACAGTAACCATAGGCGTGAGTGAAATAGCCACTGATGCACCCCAGTGAAAACTGTAGAGGAGAAAGAGGGTGAATGCCCAGATGTCTGCCAGTAGGATGCCAAAGATCATCCCGGTCAAGACCATTGCCCCATTGATGATGCAGAGCAAGTTCAGTGTCCATCTTCCTGCCTGCCAGCGGAGGTTCCCAATCTGCGAGCGGATGTTTTTAATCTGCGAGCGGATGAGAATTTCCTCTTCGTGGTCTTCGCCTTCAGAGCTCTCGCCTTGATCGGTTCGTCTAGGCTTTCGACGAACGGTGTCCACATAGACAATTGCAAAGTCGTTGCCTGGATGTTTCGAAGGCTCAAACGAGACAATGTCACTAAGCCAGGTATTGCTTAGGTTATAGGGTAGCTGTCGGAATACGTTGCCAGAGATATCCGACCGAATCGAGAGCATTGTTGTGTCCTTGGCACACATTTTGATGGCGGGGTGGATCCACTTGAAAGGCGCTGTCAAGCGCTCAACGAGCATCTGCATCGCAGGCAGAGTACCCCCGATCATGGTCATATGTGGCCATATGAAGAGGTTTCGATCATACTGAGTATATAGCCTGGCTGCACTTCGGTCGGCACGCTGATTGTAAAGAATTGCCGCCACGCCTAGCGGGTCGAAAGTGACTCCATCGTCCGTCTTCAGCCCCGGGTGAGCTTCGCTCAGAGGGGTTGGAAAGTCCGTCGCCGCCTGGACATAATCAAGAAGGACGAAGAGGTTTAGAGTGAAAAATGAGGACCTGAACAAACTCATGAATGGCCTTCGATTGTTATTCTTTGGCACAAGAATCTGGTACCAAGGTTCACAAAATAATTAAACAATCTTTAGGGGGAGGATTTGGGGGCTAAGCGCTGACCTTGCTATTTGGGGTTTAGCGTTCGATTGGAACAACAATGCTCTTCAAGGCGGCGAGTTGACGAGTCAACGCTGCAGATCCAGATCTTGTCTTACGTGAGATCGTCAGGTAGGAAACTCTATACATACTACTAACTATACACAACTTTTAGCGGGGTGCACTCGGCCAATTCTAGCATCAACGACGAGTACAAAATATTGGAAACCAGGGAATGATCACAAGTTTGAGGCTGATATTGAAAGTGCCTGCCGGTTGTGTAGGATCGTAACTCTAAATGGGGATGCCCCAAGGTGATATCGAAGTCTTTTGCTACCTTGAATACAAACGAGCGATTTGAAATGACAAGTGCAGAAGGATCGCAGAAATGTAGAAGCTTATGATGTGACCGTTTGATATGGAATCTAGGACTGATGCCTGACGATCCAGGCATAAATGTAGCCGTAAGGCTCCAAGGCTCCAAGGCTGCCAATATGCCACGCTTTGTTTACACAGCCCACTTCCACTGCCACCGTCATCATCAGTCGCAGATCCACTTCCAGGTTCATTTTCACTTCTAGCTGACATCTGCGCCGACCCAAGAACGTCTCCCCTCGATAGTATTAGGCATGGCTACTTCCCTTCGCAGAGATCCATGAAATCCCCTTTTCAGGAGGAAGAGGGCCCAACCCCTGCGAAGCTCTGCGCCTCATACGATCTCGGTGGTGGGGTGCGCCTTGCCGATTCATTTGCGATTTACTCGATCGTCGCGTTTCCTCCCGAATGGGCCACTATCAAGATCGATCCGGTAGCATGCTCTAAGCTCGAGAAGGCCGCTTCGCTAGTCGCATCCAAAATTCCTATCCTGTCCGACCTACGCGATCCTCCGGTTCCCGACCTTGTGTCGCTGCCATGTCCGCCTCGAGCACTCCCTCCAAGCAACGGCCGTATAAGCCCGTGTGACCAACTTCCCTGGTTTTTGATACACGCAGCAAGATTTTCGCAGCATTGTGTGCTTGGTCGCAGCGATGCTTTGATATCGCTTCTTGTCATTCTCCAGCGACCATGGTGTATCCTCGAGCTGTGTTGCTGTGATACCGCAACGATAGCCGCGCTCCACGAGTTTGTGATCGTGGCCGTGAAGCTTGATTATTCTACATACATTCCTGCTGTCAGGCTACTGGCGCACGAGTTATCCCTCCGAAAGGGCGGCCGCGCAGGACTCTCCGGACCCTATCACCTTGCAGGTGCGACGCAGAACTATACTAAAGCAAACGATGCTTTCATCACGTACAAGGCGCTTTCCAGAAGCTGTCTTCGATCACATAACTCTTTCTGGATAGGACTGATCTCTACCTGCGCGGTCTACCTCGGCCTGGCATTCTCCGACTTGACAAAGACGCTGGGCGATCTGGTTAGCACTCCTCAAAGCACAAGTGCTGAAAGACCCAGCGCTCTGGAGGCGAGTTCCAGAGCTCCTCCGTCAAAACACTGTGCTCCTAATTCCCGATCGAACCAACCCTGGTGCCGCCCAAGGAAGCTCGCACCGCTAAGAAGGCACAGCATCGATGTTATTTCACATTCCAACGAAGACCCGCAGATTAGTTGCAGATCGTCCATTTTCGGCCGAACTGATTCTCATACTGAAGGAGCCCAAGTACGAGACCTTCTGAATCTTTATGCCAACATTCTCAAAGTTTTCAGAGAGGACCTCTGATCTTATGTATCTCATCCTGGTTGGTCTAACCCTCGCAAGATACTTCGGGCTATTCAAGAACGCTTCCAATGCCAACAATGTCAAGCGCGGCGGAAATAGAAACGCTTAAAACAAACTGCAATTTACTCTTGCAACTTCCTTGTTCCTTGCATTGAACATGCAGATATGAAAGAACTCGAATAGTCTTCTCAAGTCTAGAACAAGGCTTACCCCGCATGGGAGCCGGTTCCATGGCACATTTCCCCGCATTTCTCGCCCCGCAATTCTGATCATCATGGTTCCTCTCTACTTGTCCCGAATAGCGGAAGTCGCGCCGTAGAAGCAAGATCGCTTGGCTCGTTTCGAGTTATCAAGCGAAATGGCTTCAAACCGCCAAACCGTAGAGAATTTCATCCACCACGGATATGGGCGACGAAGTGCATACCGTGCGGCTCTATTCCATGCTCCGAGCTTCTACAGGTTGATTTTGATGTCCAAGTGGAAAGCCGAGGTCCGAGACATCTCTCATTATTTGGAAAAGATGGGAGATTCGAGAGGAGGCTTTTGACCCCACTACCCCGCCGTATGGGCTGGACATATATCATAAACCGCGTCATTCTTCATGTAGATCTGCAATTCAGCGCTCGTTTGCTTTTTTCTTTATCTCTGAACCTCGAAACGAGTAGGGAGAACGCCCCATCACCACTATGATTTTTACATCTCAGCAACCAAGTATCTCCAGTAAGTAGTGACAACACTGCCACCACGGGTTCACGATCACAGTGCTTACAACTGGGCCCTACTTCAGTTCCAGAGGATGTGACGATTTGGGAATGGCTATTCGATTCATCAACTTCACCTCTCAGCCAATATAAGCCCTCTGAACTTGGAGGTTTCACAAATGCCGCTACGAAGGAGCGGATCGGATATGGTCTGGCGAGGGAGTATGCGACAAAAATATCTACAGCCCTAGTACACAAATTTGGACTTTCGAAAGGGGATGTAGTGGCACTCTTTAGTCCGAACACTGTTTGGTACCCCATCGCCATGTTTGCGACCAATCGTGTGGGTAAGAGGGCCCTTTTGAATATGTCTCTGACGAGCAGGCACTTCCCGGAGACACTAACATCCCTCCACAGGTGGCATAATCTCAGGTGCCTCGCCCGCCTACAATGTTGAGGAGATGACCTTTGCGTTACGCACAGCACAAGCAAAAGTTCTCATGACTGCAGCTTCCTCTCTTCCCGTTGCCATCCCGGCTGCAAGGAATGCAGGGATTCCACAGGATCGAATCATTTTGCTCGAAGGAAAGAAAGAAGGCTTCTCTTCAATTCAAGATCTTGTTATTTTTGGAGAAACCTTCGGATCGAGTGGCCAGGTTCAGCCTTTCAAGATCCCGACTGGGCAGACTAACAAGGATATTTGCGGCTTTCTCAGTTTTAGCAGTGGAACTACCGGTCTCCCAAAAGCTGTAGGTTGTCTTGATCAGTCCTATGGTTGCGGATGCTTATTTAACGTATCTCTAGGTCATGATTGCGCATCACAATGTGATCGCTCAAAGCATGCAGGTCGAGCAGATAACTTCAAAGGAGAACAAGAAGGTCCTGGCAGTGCTGCCATTATTTCACAGTAGGCCCAGCCTCGTCTTCGTGGTTGAAAAGGTCTGCTTCTAACAATAATCGTTGCGATATAGTCACCGGCCTGGTCCACCAAATGCATCTCCCCGTGTTCCGGAACGCAGAGGTCTATATGCTTCCAGCATTTACCATGAAAGCCATGCTGGATACAGTCGTCGAGTATCAGATTACAGAATTGTTGCTCGTGCCACCTATCTTGATCCGGCTTCTACGGGATCCAATTGTGAAAGATTACGACCTTTCTCACGTACGCAAGTTCTCGTCTGGGGCAGCCCCCCTCTCCTCGGAGGTCATTCAAGAGCTTCGGCGCAAGTTCCCAAACACGGGATTCAAGCAAGGATATGGGATGACCGAGTCATGTAGCTGCATAACAGCTCATCCCTTGGAGAAATCTACCTACGAATATGCTCATTGCGGTGGCACTATTGTTGCAAATACCGAAGTCAAAATTATTAATCCAGACACAGGCGTGCTGCTCGGATACAATGAACAGGGCGAAATCTTGGCAAGAGGACCGCAAGTTGTCATGGGCTACTTGAACAATGAAAAAGCCACGGCCGAAACCTTTGACGCTGAAGGGTGGCTACATACCGGTGACGTCGGCTTCATTGACAAAGAAGGGTTTATCACGATAACCGATCGCATCAAGGAAATGATCAAGGTGAAAGGTATTGCAGTTGCCCCAGCTGAGCTCGAGGACCTGTTACTTGGACATCCCATTGTGGAAGATGTGGCCGTCGGCCCTATTCCTGATGATTACACTGGCCAACGCCCAAAGGCCTATGTTGTGTTGAAACCCAGCGTCCGAAATGGTAAAGATCGGTCGGCTATTTTGAGGTCGCTAGACGAGCTTATTGACTATGTTCGTGAAAACAAAGTTCGCCATACGTGGATTACCGAAATTGAGATGCTGGACGAAATCCCGAAGAGTGCAAGCGGAAAGATTCTCCGGCGCATGCTACGGAAGCTGGAGCAAGAGAACAGTGCCAAAGAGCGATACATTGCTCTTCGGGGTGAGACTAGATCTAAGCTATGATGTCATGTGTTTCTCTCTGGGCAGACTAGACGATTCTTGGTCATATTTTCTTTGATTTAGCTTTTCTCATACCTCATGGTCTCTTCCATTTCCTAATGAAAATATTGCAACCATGTTCCGTTCAATCATGAAGTATAGCTACAGGGTTCGTTTATGGTATGAGGAATCAAAAAATGCGATGCAAATATATGCAAGAAAGTTCTAAGTATACATCCAGGCGGGTTGACCGCACGACAATCTATCTCGGTACTCCAGCCCAAAATGACGCCGATCATGCAAAAATCATGCATCATAACCATGATAGCCCCAACGAAAAAAAGGAACATGAGTATGCCAAGTCTATAAAAAAGAAATCCAAGATAAGAGACAGGAAGAAGAAGAAATCAAAGGAGGCCAGCCTCCACGCTTATGCGTTCTCAGCATGGTACATCTCCTGCTCCTTGCGACCGGACGGGGTTTCACCCGCATCCCACTCACGTTGCTGCTGTGGGATCTCGTACTTGCTGCTCTTCCAGGGAGCAACCTTGTTGACATACATGTAATCAAGCTCCTCAAGCGTACGGTCCTTGCCTTCAATCACAAAGAAGTAGATAACAAAGACAGCGACGAACAGGCAGCCCGCAAAGACATAACCGTAGGCAAAGTCGATGGCGCTGGTGATGAAGGTGGTGAAGAAAGAGATGAGGAAGTTCCAGGCCCAGTTGGAGGCAGTGGCCAGAGCCATACCCTTGGCACGGTACTTGGAAGGGAAAAGCTCGGCAACGATAGCCCAGATCATAGGGCCCCAGGTCATGGCATAGGCAGTAATGAACAGACAGGTGACGACAATCATGCCCTTGCCAACGTTGGGGGTGTTCTCTGGGTTCTCAATGTCCAGCATGAAGTGACCCAGGGAGGCGAAGATCATGAACATCACAAACATCCAAATGGCTCCAAAGATGAGAGACTTGCGACGGCCAAAGTTCTCGACAACATATAGACCACCGAAGGTAGTGCCGAAGTTGACAGCACCCAGGATGACCTGGGTGATGAAGCTGTCCGAGATACCGGCACCCTGGAAGATGGTGGTACCCTAGAAAGAAAGAAATGTTAGTATTGAACCTCTGCAATGATAATGTTTGAATCAAGGATACGAGTAACTCACGTAGTAGAAGAAGTAGTTGGCGCCAGTGAGCTGCTGCAGACTCTGGAGGACCATACCGAGAACGATACGGTAGAACATACGAGGAGCAGTGAGGAACTCGTGCCACACCTGCTCCTGAGATTCGGCCTCGAACTGCTCACGGATCTCCTCCATCTCTTCCATGATACGAACGTGGTTCTCGGGAACACCGTACAGCTTAGCCAAGGTGCGCCGGGCGCTCTCAATCTTGCCATGACGGAACTCGTAGCGCGGGCTCTCTGGGAAGAAAGCCATGCCACCACCGAGGATCACAGCGAAGAGGAAAGTCAGACCCAGAGTGATACGCCACTGGGCAGTTCCGTCGAGCTCGTGCGTACCCAGGTTGATGCAGTAAGCGAGGAAGATACCCAGAGTCACGAAGAGCTGATAGCAGGAGATCATGGCACCACGGATATGACGCGGCGCGCTCTCACCCTGGTACATGGGGACCAACAGGGAGCAACCACCGACACCAAGACCAGTCACCGTACGACCCACCACCATCTGCCACCAGTGTCCCGAGGGGGAAGTGATCTGAACGACCAGACCAACGATCAAGATGACACACCAGACCGAGATTGACCACTTACGGCCGATGAAGTCGGCCACCGGAGCGCCCACCAGGGCACCGACCAAGGTACCGATGGAAAGCATGCCGACAATCAGACCCGAGCGAACATCACTGAAGGCATACTCGCCGTTGCTGTTGAGCTTGCCATAGCGTTGCAAGTAGTTATCCATCTCTTGGAAGCCGGAGATCTGGCCAGTGTCATAACCGAAGAGGAGACCACCCATCGAGACGAAGAGGGCCATGACCGCGGACCGTAGGGTAATGCGTGGGATTGGGGTATCGACACCGGCCGGGTGCATGGGCTTCTGGATGGGACTGTTTTGGAAGGAGGTGTCTGTGCTGGAGCCCTGGGCCGGGGTAATAGACTCCCCATGATGGGCAGTAGATTCAAGACCCATGATTGATATTGGTATTGTGCTCCTCGTGCAACGAAGCCTTTCGTATTTGGACCTTCCAATTGATATATGATATCAAGAAAATCACAGATATGTAAGGCTTTATTTAGGGAGATAATAAAAGATATCCCAAATGCCAGGGAAAGAAAGAAGAATGCCCGTGGGGAAAAGAAAAGCAAGAGAAGTCAGACTGGAGGAAAATCGGGCCCTTTTTGTAATCCTTCAGGGACAGGAACATAACAACGAGGGAAAAAGAAAAAAAATAACCAAACACGCCCCTCATCTCCCCAACAAGACTTCACCCACAATTATTCATTCGTCAAGGTGCCCCAAGTGGAGAGACCGTGTGGAGAGCCACGACGTGGACGACGACTCTGAGTGCCACAGACCAACCTTGGAAGATGACGATGACCAACAAAACAACCACAACCGGCCGAAAGTGATTCGCACGGTCACGAGATATCCACCATGACAGGAGACTGCCAGTCAGATTGCAATCCAGCTAGGGATTGGCTGTGGTGAACCATTCAGAGACCGTCGAATCAAACGGGCGGCCGGTTTGGCCGGGAGCAGAATGGAGACAGAATCTCGGCTCGGAGCCTCGGTTGGATGAGAATTCACCATTCAAGGCCCCCGGCAAGTGGCGAAAAAAGTCAAAACTCGGGGCACCAGACACAGCAGACACAGCCGAAGTCATGCCGAAAGATGACGTTTGTCGCTCGGCATCGGGTTTGGCGGGCTTCGATCGGCTCCCGAGACGGCCGTACCGCTTGGATAAGTATTATTCCTAGTCGGCCCGAGTTCGTAATCTGCTTCGTGGTTTCTTTGTTTTTCTTCTCGCTGTCTGGTGACCTTATCTTTTTTTCTCTCGAAAGAATTTGGTGAGATGGAAGTACAGGGATGTCTTCTGACTCTTCTCCAGGGTTATCTCCGTGCATTCCGGGGCATCCGCCACCCCAGGCTGCTCCGGATTCTTTCGCTCTGGAGGAGACGATGCCAAACCCGATGAGTGTCTCGGTGAAGCACCGCTGGGGACACTGCCCCCTGGGGACTCTCCGTTGCCCGCATCTCTCCAGTCTCCAGTTTTATCGGTTTCACACGTGTCGTTTTGAAAGGGTCTTCTAGAAGAGGAAACTGTCATCACCCTGCATGCAAAGGGCTGTACAAATTATTAATACATTATTATGGCCGATACTGGGCATTCTGCAGTAGGATATCCTTTTTTTTTACTCTATACATTCCCTTTGGCATCTCGAATCGCCAATTCAATCGTGGAAAAGTCTTGAAAAGTCTGATCTCCCATCAGTGGCGGCGCCACAGCCGCGAAGGGTGCCTGACTACGTCACTGCAGAGTTTGCACAATCTTCACTATGTACTATGCTCTATGCTCCCAAGGCTGTACGGTATGAAAATATGAAGATACATCGTTGCTAATTCAATCTCGTTCACCTGTGTTCACAATCGAGTCTTTTGATAACACCCCCTTTTGGATTTTTCTGATAATTCTGAATGCGTTGACTATTCCAAAAACAAAAAGAGAAGATTCCCGAAGCCTTCCATTTAGGCCGGACCTCTCAGGCTGAGTCAGCGGGAATAATCAGGTTTAAGCACTTATTCGAGGATGGAGACAGTTTGAAAGAATATAATTGGCACTATTGTTTCCTTGCGGGTCATGCAGCTGATCCGATAATTCTTCATTTGTAAGGTCTCCGGTCCCTCCGGTTCGTCCGATCTTCTCTCGGCTCGGCTACTTCCTGGACATGCTTTCCAGTACTCCATAGAGTATAGACGAGCTCCTGACAGGCATCGGCTGGAAGATGCCGAGTCCCTCATTAGCGCAAAGAACCATCCAACCATGGTCGGGGGATCGTCTGGGTAAATCTCGGACGAAAGAAAACATGAAATGATCTTTTATGGTATATAATACTCCGTCGTCATTTTCTATTGGTTCAATACCTATTGCCTCCGAACGAGAGAGCTTCCAACCGAGCCTCACCCCGGAGCCGAAAGAACAAAGGTCTGGTCAAGCTATCCAAGTCAATTCAATAGTTCTAGATGCTCAGTCCTCGTGTTCTTCGTATAGCACATTCCCGTGTTTCTTTGAGATTTGCCTGCGTCAATAGTAGTATAGTACAGGCGAACGGCAACCCAATAGGTAACGCACTCACATTTACCATATTAGATTGACACCGATGAGCCTTCTGCCTATACATTCGATCCGCCTCCCAGATACTCCATTCGGGTGCCCAGAGCCCAATTCTTCACACAGCACGGACTGAAGACATCGGCCCTTGTCCGGGTGAGGCAAGCGCAGCCACTTCCCCCGCTCGCGACACACGCTAAACCCTACGGGGCCAATTTGGGGATTAAATTGCGGAGTGAACATACACGGAGTGGAGATACGTGGAGGAGATATCACGGAGAAGATAGCATTCAGATTAGATGCTCGGTGGTTATGTTTAATTTTTCCGGGGTGCAGCTTTTGTCTCCGCTTCTTCGGCGATCCTGCAGAATTTCCCCAAATTCGGTTTCGTCATCTTCTGTTCCGGGGTGATATTCTCAGTCCCAATCCATCCATGAACTCGTGAATAGGTGATTAGACTCAATATACTAGCATCGGCCAGTCTAACTTGTAATGTGCAATCTCACTCCTCTTATTTCCTTCCGTGATGAATCTGCCACTCTTGCCCTCCCATTTCTCCACTTCTAGTCCTCAAACAACACGGGCCGCCGTTGAATTATGTGCAGTGTCTATTAGGTTCCGTCTTCAGAACCCCTTCCTGACCCTGTTCCATAACGGAACCTTCTCCGCATTTTCCCCTGGACGATCTGAATCTCGTCAATAGTAGAATGACCCGCGTAGAAATAAGTATTTAAGCATCGTAGTCGCGTAGCCTTGGATTCTCTGTGATTGAGATCCTCATCCCCCATCCTTCGCCCTGACAATACATTCAATGTACTACTCTTCAGCGGCCTTGCTGTTTGCTGGCCTGGCCTCGGCCCAGGTGGCCGAGTGGGGTCAGTGTGGTGGTAAAGGCTGGACTGGCTCGACTACTTGCGTGTCCCTGTATACTTGCCAATATCAGAATGATTGGTACAGTCAATGCCTGCCAGGTAAATAACCTCACCAGAACGAACAACCATTTTCATTCGTTGACTCTCCCCAGCGACGAGTACCGCCAGTACTACCTCGAGCACGTCGTCGACCACCTCGTCGACCTCGACCAAAACGACCGCCACTGTTTCATCGACTACAACCACTCCGGTGTCTACTTCCACTGTTTTCCCCACGACCAATGGTCTCAACTTCACCATTGATGGGGAGACTAGCTACTATGCCGGAACCAACTCGTACTGGATTGGCTTCCTCACCAACGACGCCGATGTCGATCTAGTGATGCAACACTTATCTGACTCGGGACTCCGCATTCTACGTGTCTGGGGATTCAACGATGTCAACACCATCCCCTCCTCTGGCACCGTCTGGTTCCAGCACCTCGCTGCTGGAAAAGCCACTATCAACACCGGTGCCGATGGTCTGCAGCGTCTCGACTATGTCGTTTCTTCCGCTGAAAAGCACGGCATCAAGCTGATTATCAACTTTGTGAACAACTGGTCCGACTATGGTGGTATTGCGGCCTACGTGTCGGCCTTTGGAGGCAGTGCGACCACTTGGTACACGAATACCGCCGCTCAGGCAGCTTACCAGACCTACATCAAGACTGTGGTGTCTCGCTATAGTTCTTCGTCTGCCATCTTCTCCTGGGAGTTGGCTAATGAGCCCCGCTGCAATGGCTGCGACCCCTCAGTCATTTACAACTGGGTCAAGACGACCAGCGCGTATATCAAGTCTCTTGACTCGAAGCACATGGTTTGCATTGGTGATGGTTAGTCAACTCCTCCGCCACGTTCATTGCGATGAATATCATCTTCGGGCCTTTCACTAACCTCTTATTTTCTCTCTTCCCCAGAGGGCTTCGGTTTGAGCACCGACTCAGACGGCAGCTACCCTTCACCTACGCCGAAGGCCTGAACTTCACCATGAACCTTGGCATCGACACCATCGACTTTGGTACTCTCCACCTCTACCCCTCTAGCTGTAAGTATAAGTATTCCCCAAGAAATTCCCAACGCAGACCGAATCCCACTCACAAGTTCAACAGGGGGTGAATCAGCTTCCTGGGGTCCCACCTGGATCAAGGCTCACGGCGACGCATGTATCGCTGCTGGCAAGCCCTGTCTCCTGGAGGAGTATGGGTATCCCTCCGATCATTGCAGTATTGAGGGACCCTGGCAGACGGCGGCCCTGGATAGCAAGGGCATTGCGGCCGATATGTTCTGGCAGTGGGGTGACACTTTGAGCACTGGGCAGAGCGCGGATGATACCCATACTATCTACTATGGCTCTAGCGATTTCACCTGCCTGGTGACGGATCATGTGGCTGCCTTTTGATTGAGGGTGTGCGCGAGCAGGTGTTTAAGCAGGGATGTAGAAGGGGGTTGATGCTGGATCGTCATAGTGTGGAGCTCCCCAACCTTGGAACATGGAATATATATCCTGTAGGTATTCTGATCTAGTCAGGTACCACGCTGCAATGTATGACGGGTCTTGAGACTAGACATTAACCAAGCATTCAAAGAATATCACTCGTAATCTCCTCCAGTCAATAATGTCATAAATCTCTTCATGAGAGGCTTTGACTATTCCAATTTGGAGTGGACAATCTTATGCAGCCGGATAGCACGTGATCAAGGGACTGAGCTGAACAACAGTTTAGCTCAGGGCTCTTCTTTTTCCCCCACGGGCGCGTCGTATTCTCCTTCTCGGAGGCAACGATGCCCCGCCGACTGCGATCAAGTCGCCAAAGTCCCCCAATTGTTGAAGTGGAAATTGACCCTGCCCACCAGAAAAGCAACCAGCTCGATCAGCCCGTTCGATTCCTCACGACTCCAACCCCAACTCCTGCGCATTCTCCACTAATCCTCCGCACCCCGTCCCGCTTACCCGGCATAACCAGCGAGAATCTGCGAATCCTCCGCACGAAACAGCGTCGCTTACAGAGATCGGCCTCACTTACTGCACAAGCCACCCGCGAGCTTGGTCCATGGGCAGTCCAAGGACTAGCATCGACGCTGATCTTCGCACAGCATGAAGCCGGTACGGCAGTCTGCATCGACGCGCGCGGGTGGATGCTGACCTGTGCGCATTGCTTCGGTGAGACGGACCAGGAGTGGCGGGCTCATCGCCGCAAATGGCTTCTGTGTTACACTGGATTGGCGGTGCAAGTCGAGTGTCGGGTTTGGGATGCACGTCGTGATCTGGCTCTCGCGAAGGTAATCTGCATTGAGGCACCAGAGGAGCTGAGCAGCAGCCGCCCAGCGACGCCCGTCTTCGCATTTGTCCCCCTCTCCACGTCGCAGTCAACCACCGCCCCGATCATCTGCATCGGACAACCAGGAGCCGACGACCTCGAGTCAGACGCACCATGCAAGACCGCGTACGATCTGATCGAAATCTCCAAAGGTCGACTCTGCGGCATGATCCCCGACGTCGACCCGCAGGATAATTCCGAGATCGGGGCGCTGAAACACGATGCGTGGACATACTGGGGTCACTCCGGGGCGCCACTGTTACGAAGAGTAGACGGGAGCTTGCTGGGACTGCATTCCTCGTGGGATGATAGTACCGCGATGCGTCATGGGGTGCCACTGGTTGCCATCAAAGCGTTTCTCAGCGAGCACCTCCCCACAGACGAAGTAGACTTGACAGAGTCTAGTCGTAGTGTGGAGAAGAAAGAACCCGAAATCATCGTGATAGATAGCTCTGATTGATTTTGATTTTGCATTTGAGAAGATGATCAGTGGCTACTTCGATACCAAAATATTTACATGACACATGTCCAGAAAGCCAGTAGCTAGTATGCATATATACATCCAGGAGTTCCCCAATCAAGAAAGGCCCTGTCAAATCGTCTATCATTTACGGTTGGAGGTGCGTGGGAGAGGGTTGGAGACCGCGTTGGTAATGGCGATCATGGAGTCGAAAGGGCGTGAGAAGATCGCATGGAACAGATGGAAAGACCGGACCGGACGGAATGGACGATAGGACCGCAAGGGAGAAGATCATTGACCGCACGGGAGATGGATAGCCGCAGGGGATGGGTGAGAAAAGCCGCATGGGAAGTGGGTGTGGATGGCCGCTGTGGGTATTGGCAAAAAAAAGCATGCAGACAGCATACAACAACCGACGGGTTGGGCGGGTTAGTCGAGATTAGCGGGACAAGCGAACAGGCGAGAATGGGATATTGGCGAAGGAAGGCGAACTGGATCGAGGGGGGTATCGTTGTTGGGCAGAAAAATCATGGGCTTTTCGACTTTCCAGGCACCTCGGTGGCCTCGGGGTAGGCCGGGGGCAAAGACTCATCGTCGTGATCGATGGCATCGGTGGGTGGGCCGCGGTAGTTGTTGTATCCCCAGACACCGTACCAGATGGCTGCGATGAGCACGAAACCGAAAAACACAACCGAGGCATAATTCATACTTTCCTGGGTGACCACCTTGAGAGTGGGCATGCAGAACAGGGGAATGGCGAGGATACTCCATCCTGAAGGGAAAACATCGGATCAGCAAAACGGGCGGGAGGTCGTATATCAAAAAAGGACTTACCGAGCGCAAAGACATTAGCGACGAGGCCGACGACGCCAAAGTTGAAGTTGCCGTTCTTGATATCCTCCCGGCGCCGGAAGATCAAGGAGACAGCCACGGGGCAGGCATAACTCATAGTCAAGAAGATGACACCGACGCCAGAGAAGGCATTGTAGGCCGCGGTAGAACCAAAGTAGATAGCACCGAGGGCAATCTCAATGACCATGCCAAGGGCCATCGCATTCAGGGGAATGTTGAGCTTCTTGTCAACGGTGCGCCACCAGCCAGAGCCGGGGATACCGCCATCACGAGCAAAAGCCCAGGTGCAACGCGAGGTGGCCGTAACACAGCCCACGCCACAGATAACACCGAGCACCAACAGAGGGATGGTCAAGCAGAAGGCACCGGCAGAGTTGCCAATGGCGTGCTTGAAGATGACCGGAGTCGGCTGAGAAGCATTGATGAGCAGGCTCAGCTCGGGCATGACGAAGCAGACGGGGATCAGGAAGAGAAGACCGGCGACAAAGTTGATGACAATGGTACCGACCATGGCCTTGGGGACCATGACAGCAGGCTCGCGAACTTCCTCGCAGAGACTAGACAGAAAAGTCAGTATTAGGAACTCATCTTCAATCCAGAGGTGGAATACTGACGAGATAATCATGCCGGTAGCCGAGGTGGCGTAAGCAGCCTGCAACAAGCCGATGAAGAACGACCAGCCCGCTGGCCACCCTGCTTGAGGCTCAAAATGACCGAAGACCCACGCGGCATTGTTGCGACCTTCTTTAGCGATGGCCAGAAGACAAACGACAATAGCGATCAAACCCGCGATAGTCCAGAAAATGGCGAAAGTCTGTGCGCGACGCCGCAAAAAAGTAAATTGTTAGTGGCTTGCCTCGAAGCGGAAAGGGGGCACGTGTGAATGGCCGGAGGAAGGGAAGAATAAAGAAAGTCTATCAAGTGTATATGGACTTCCATCATCTATAAATGCGATCGCTAAACTTACCTCCAACAAGGGCAGCCACTTGTTACCAAAGGCCGAGATGGCATGGGTCAATAAGGTGATGGCCAGGAAAATCAAAAAGGTCTGATAAGCCTGGAAATCATCGGTGATGCCCACGCCGGGTGACTTCTCAAAGACATCGAGGCAGCCGACGAACAATAGAGTGGTACCAAAGTTCACGGCGAGAGTGATGGTGATGTTTCCGGCCACATAAGACCAGCCACAGATCCACGAGGCGACGCGACGGCACCAGAGGGGCGATAGGACGAACGTTTGATAGTATCTGGGAACATCAATCAGCAAAAATCCAGGCCTAACCCAGGGAGAATGGGATCCCATACACTCCACCAGCAGTTGGATAGACCGAGGTAATTTCGGCGAGCGAAATGGCGACACAGAGAATGAGGAACGAGATGACCACCCAGCCCCAGATAATATTGGCCGGGCCACCAGCGACAAGCGGATAGTAGAGCGTAGTAGAGAGACCGTAAGGGACCGATGACAGAATAAAGCACATGAAGGTGACCTGCCAGATGGAGCGATTGCGCGCCAATTCAGGCTTATATCCCATATCTTCGAGGGTACGATCGGCATTGGTGGTCTCGGCGCCGGTCTCTGCGCGCGAGGCCGACACCTTGGAGAAGCGGCGCGTTGCGTCTTCCATTGCGACGGGATGCCAAGGAGTAGGAAGGGAGAAAGATGGGGAAGATTATAGTCGCGATGGATGGGAGGGCATGCGCGGCGGTTTTTTCGGAGGTATACAAGTACAGTACAGCGAGGATGACCGTGGTAGGTGGTGGCTACACGGACTGAAGGCGTTGGCGTATACTTTTCTGTTTAGTATACCCAGTATACTTCCCCAGATGTGAAGTAGTAGAACCGAAGAAGCACAGCAAAAGAGAAGGAGTTGTGGCACCGGGGAAAAAAGTGGGAAGATAGCCTCTTCTTAGCATAAAAAAAAAAGAAAAAAGGCAAAAAAAAAGACGTGCCAAAACGAGCGAAAAAAAAGGCGCGAGTGGGGAAAGACTTGGCGGCTGAAGACGCGGGCGGAGTCTTTTTGACTTTTGCACCAGACAACCACGGAGAAGTTTTAACGTGCGAGATTCCGTCTATTATTACCCTCGTATTGATGATTGATCACCTACTGCAGTACTCTTGGGAATGGAGAATGTGGGAAACGTGGGAGAAGACCATTCATTTCCACTGTTTCCCACACGACTTGTCTCTGTTCGTCTGTTCGGAAGGCGGAGGCAATTGGATGGGCCAATCAGGGTGAGTGTTTCGGATGAACCGATTAAAAGCTCGGACTGTGGTCATGAAATAAGAAGAATGGCTTAGAGACTGTTCGGAATACTTGCTGTTATTGGTTGATAGCCAGCGCGGTTTGAGTGTCTCTGGATTTCCGAGTACATTTGGGACCGTTGGGGAGACAGGTTAGGAGTGAATTACTGTAGTACATACTGTATGTAGTTTAGTGAACACTCGGTAGCGGACATGATAGTCGTGGTTCCTCCGTCGATTGGCCATGCATGATGCGGCAGATATCTCTCGTTCCTTTGGGTTTGTAGGTCGTGCGCACTGAGCATCCTTGCGAGTCTGTGTCGAGTGTCGAGTCCCTCGTTTTAGCGTGTTTAGTGTGTTTAGCGTCCTTGGGCTCGGCCAAGTACCACCCTACAGTCCTACGGTTGGGATCGACCTTCTGCACAGTGCATATGTACAGCCGTAAGATTATTCTACACTGTACTCCGTACTGTTGACTGGCTACTTCTTCAAAGTCATTCACACCCTGCACCCGGACGTGAAAAAATATGGTGGCAGCGAGGAGATGATGATGTCAGGGGCGGTGGGAGGCGGACGCCTCCCATTTGGCGTACCGCGGGATGGCCACTCATGGCACTAAAGAGCCCCTCTGACTGGACCATTATTGATCGATTCCGGAATGGGGGGAAAGGACTCCGCTGTGTCCGCTCACACTAACTGCTTACACCTTGGCCTACGCGGTGGATGGAACGTGGATGCTGCCCGAGTTGCCTTCAAAACCGGGAAGCGAACAGTCAACAGGCAGTAGGTTTCTCAACCCAACTTGACTACGGCGTACCTGGCAATTGGCCGAGGTAGTTGGAAAAAGAGATGAAGCAGATACTTTGCCTCAGAATGATCGAATAATATCATGTTCTGGATACTATGAATGTGCAGGTTCGTCCATTCGTTTCAAGAAATATCCCGATTCTGCGCTTTGGCCCAGAGAACTCAAAATGAACTCGGCCATCCCGCAATTTATTATGAAACATGCTATCCGGATTCCAGATGACATGGCTGAACTCCATACATTTCAGATTATGTTTGAGATACAAACTCTCGCTTATTATCGGCCTAACTACTCCGTACTCTCCAGGCAACTACTCTCGCAGTCTCCCTCATCATGCTTCGTGCCAAACGGGGCGCAACACGAAGTGGACAAAGTGGGGCCGCGTGGCTTGGTTCGCCGATGAAACTACGAAAGGATGCGATAGGCGCCGAAAAGGGGGCTTGACTAATGGTAACTACCGTATGGAGTAGTCAATCATGTTCATCCATGATCCTGGCCCAGTGAGAGTGACAAGGAGGTGCAGTAGCGATAAACATCATGACTAGAAAATCCAAAGAACGCCTGCCGAAGCACTTTAATTCTCGGTCGGGAGGAACGACGGGGATGCCGACCAGGATGGCCATCACGCAATATCAAAGTCAATCCCGTTAGGGTCTCTTCACGGTCAGTGATCAAAATCGATGGCCACCTTCAGCGCCTGGTGGTGTGCCGCTGCTTGGAAAGTTTTGTACGCGGTGGTCCCATCCGCGCAGGGAAAGTCTAAACATCACCCACCACGATGCATTAGTTCACGAAACTTCGGCCATAGACTGGGGTCCCGGGGAAATGAGCAACTCCGCACGCGACGAATATACTCTCAACTCAACTCTCAACTCGACACTGGAGTACTATCGCCTAGCGAGAAAGCGGGGAAACGCGAAAAAAACCAGAGGGGAATCAAACGTACGATGGGTCACTAGCGAGCCGATGTCCAGCATGCCCGACTCCACCAGTCGCAACAACTGGGGTGTTGTCGTCGCATTGACCAGCGACGTGTGGATACCTGGTATATTTCAACACGATCAATTGGTGTCGCTGAACAACTTCCTACGGGTGAACACGGTACGCAAGAAAAAGACTCACTGATATTCCGATCCCACAACTTCTCCAGGTGCAAATCCACCGCGGTGCCGTGCACGCCCACATTCGCGATGCGCCCTCCCACGGCGACCAACTCTTGACACAAGGCAAAGGTGGCCGGGATACCCACAGCCTCGATCACCGAGTCAAAGCCCAATCCCTCGGTCAGCGCCATCAGTTGCTGTCGTGTATCCGGAGCGGAAGAATTCACAGTGGCATGTGCGCCCAGCTGTCGCGCCGTAGCCAGCCGTTTTTCGTCAAGATCCACCATCGCTACCAGCGAGGGTGAATACAGTCGCGCCGTGAGAAGCGCGGCCATACCCACGGGACCCGCCCCGACAATCACCACTGAACCACCTGGCTGCACATTAGCACTCAGGACACCACACTCGAGACCCGTCGGCAGGGCATCAGACATTGCCAACGCAGCGCGCGGATCGATCGATGTCGGCAGTCTATGTAGAGAGAGTGTCGCATGGGGCACCCGCACAAACTCCGCCTGCGTGCCATCGATAGTATTCCCTAGGATCCACCCACCAGTGACACAGTGCGAAGGAATTCCACGCTGACAGAAGCGACAGGCACCGCACGAGGTCAAACAGGAGATCAACACGCGGTCGCCAACTGATAGTTCCTGGACCGCGGAGCCCACGGCATCGATTACCCCGACGCCCTCGTGGCCCAGGATCAGTCCTGGCTGTGCGCTGGGGACGTCGCCTTTGAGGATGTGCAGATCTGTGCCGCAGATAGAGGCGTGCAAGAGACGGATGATGGCGTCTGTGGGTGCTTGGATGGTTGGTTTGGGGCGGTCGAGGACTTGGACTGTGCCGGGGCTGGTGTAGACAACGGCTTTCATGTTGGGTGTGGGGCGGATGCTAACTGTATTAATTCCATAGAGTAGAGGTAGTGAAGATGGCTGGCAGTCTAAGAAGTGTCCAGCAGAAGGGTATATGCTGAATATTAAATGTGTAGAAGTAAGCAATGACGGTCACACAAGCGTCAATGATTCATGAGTCCTGGTATATGTAGTGCGGCCATGGTTGCCACCAGACATCAGGAGATGCGTCGGAGACAACAGCGATGGCTTGCATGACATGCAGACCCCCTCATCAGGTCATGGGCCGATACAAACTGCCACGTCTAGATTCTAGAGTCTAGACGCCAGACTGTTCTGGATCTCCCCTAGGAGTTTGATGCGGTCCGAGTCGTGCGGGGAATAACGGCGCGGATGAGATGTGGGGGTCTCCATCGGGATTCGGCATCGATTTGACCGCATGGGGTAAAGTGTGGGGGATGTCCAAGTACTCCGTATATAAAAGAACAAGGCCTTTGTATAATCCATGAGTAGATCAAAATGTGTCCACTCGACGTTATGATGAGTCTGGAATTAACCATGGGGAAATACTCACACTACGTACTGTTGTTGAGAGACGCAGTCACCATGGGAAGAGTACAAGACCTCTTCGCTAACAGTTCATACTGCTTTGAATTCACCTAAGTCACTTCCTTTTCCATCGATATGGATATATTATTCGAGCGACATTGGTGAACTCTGGTGCATTTTGGAAGGAACATGGAATCGAAAGGTGCAACCCAGTCTACTAGCACTTTTTAGGACACACGCAACTTGGATTTCGAACGTTTTTGATACCACAAACGACCCCTCCGACGACTAATCGAGCGATGCCTAGGACTTTTTTTGGACTTCAGAATCGTGAATCTCACAACTTCCCATCCTCCCATCCTCACCAACTCACCACTCAACCGCTTCATCCATTTCAATCGCTTCATCCACTTCAATCGCTTCAATCTCTTTAATCGCTCTACTCCATCTCCCAATCGCACAGTTTTCCGTGCTTCATCTTCCTGACAACGTCCTCTCTTCCATACCCTCTCACTCTACGTTATTCCCATCACATTACCTCATCGATCACATCCCATCTTCTCTTCATCATGCCCATCAGACAGGCGCTCCTCTCCCTGCTCGCCAAGACCCCTCTGCTCAAGGCCAAACACCAACCTTCCCTGCAGCAGTCATCCATCAATGACTCGCGGGAAGACCTTGAGGGCTGGTGCCGCGAGATCGAGCACAATGAAGGGCTTGATGCCCAGTACAAGTGGATTCGGGAGCACAAAGCCGAAATCCGCCAGGGCCAGCAACTCGTCCAACATGAGATGCATATCGTCGCCAAACTCCTCTACATCGAAAACCTGGCCGACCAGAAGGGCTCCCTCGACCCATCCCATGAGGATCAGATCCTCAAATATGAGGCCGAGCTCAGACGCATCAACCAGGAGTACATGGAGTACCGGGAGCGGGTGACTGAGCTGGAGAGCTATAAGCCCCCGGGGCGACTGGCGGGCAAGCATCTCCACCTGTATGGCCACCATGCGCATTCGCAAGCGTGGAAGGCCGAATCATACTGGTGCCGACTGCGCGGGGGATGCTGTGCGCGGGACTGTGGATGTTGTGAACGGAATTTCCGCACCGTTCGAGATCGCAAGGGTGGAATGCAGTCCATCCACTGTCATCGGGGATGTTTCTGTTGTCAGCGTCACCGTGGAGAAGCTCGTGCCTCGTCCTCATCAGCTGGCGATGCATCTCACTCGAGTGATCACCGACCACTCACACCTGAGGGATGCTACCCTTGACGGAGAGGGTGTGTGCATTCACCAGGGATAAGAAAGGGGTTCTTTTTCGGGCAGTTTCGGCGTTAGTTATGGAGACAGGACAATTTTGATTTTTTTTCTAGGGAGCGTCGTTGGTTCGTTGTGCACTGGATTTGATATTTTCGGTTCTGCGAGTCTGCAAGTTCCTGTCCTCTATGGAAATTGTATGTTTATTCTCTATCAATATTGCCGAGGTAATCCCGTGCATTCTACTGGCTCAATACAAATGAACATTTGTTCCACCAATCACTCTTCATTAACTCACTGGTATCTACCAGACTGTGCCTCTTGCCATCTCAAAACATCTCGTGATCTTCCAATAATTCTCCATCCCCCTTTTCAGTCTAGTCCAGCCACACCGATAAGTTTTAATCCCCCGATAGCAAGCATTGTTGAATTAGGTTTGGTGTCAATATGAACCGAGGACGGTCATTGGTCGGTCCATCACCGTTTATCCTCCATGCAGTTTAGTTCCAATTTACCTTTTCCCTTTTGCTCTTTTCCCATGGTCTGCTCGGTTGCTAATCCCTGTCCCTTTGCAGCATCCTGATAAGCCCAGAATCCTCAAGGCGTTTTGCCTCTTCGACGCCATCACGGACTCTAAATGTCTAGGCGTCGTACGGTGCGCGCTACACCGGCCCGGTGCCTGCAGCCGTCGCGACTCGCATGCAGTGTTCGTGCCGTTGAGGAGGACCTGGTCGGCTTGGCCTGCCCTGACCCTGGACTACTTGCCTTGGCTGATCCTAGCTGACCCTGGGCTGATCCTGATGGTTATTCCGGTCTACCGGCGAGCTGCCGGTGTGGCTGGCCCTATCTTCGCGGGGCGCTGCTCGGTACAAACTGTCTGATCGCTTGGTTGATGATAGAGATTACCTCTTTCACCAACCAGAGCAGATTCAGAGATCAGGACAGAGATACGGACAGATGGGATTGTCCTGGACGTGATCCTTTCACCAATACAATGGTGAATGGATATTTTGGATCTTTTCACAGGGGACATCCAGCATGGGGCATGTTGTATATTGGAGTGAACGCCAGAGACAAGAGATGCCTGTTGAGGCCAAACCCGATTCTGCACCATCCTGACTGAGCATCCTAGGGCTGAAGACTTGCCATCAAAACCCAAAGGATCGGAAAAGGAACAGTCAGACCAATCTGAGTCATTTCCATTTCTCCTTATCAGCCGCTCCTCGTGTCCCCTTGTCCCTCGTTGCTACCCCAGACTCGTGTTCTATGGTTTAGCGGGGTCTTTGGGCTCCACGAGTGCCACGGTCGGGTGAGTCTTCTTTTTCTTCTTTCTATTCTTCTCTTCTTATCTCACGGACCCCGTGGCGCCCAGTCATATTCCCCCGCTTGGATGCAAGTGAACTTCCCGCCCTCTCGTCGCGCGGACGCCAGGAGCAAGGTTTTTGGCGTAAAAAGCCAAAATGCGAGAGAAAAACAAAAAAAAAAAAAAAAAAACAAAAATACGCCTCGGGATGGAGGAGGCGCTTGTCATCTGTACCCCAGAATGGGGTTTGCTTAAGAATGCCCGCATTTCCCGCCGATCTTGGAGTGTTGCTTGCCCATCTTCAACTTCTTTTTTATTTTATTTTCACCGTTCACAGTGTATGGTGAACTCGCTGTGAAATATGGCGACCATTGAACAAGCGGCCCCACAGGCCGGTTATACTGATGATCATGCCGGCATGACTGAGAAGGGTCGCGCCGTCCGGACTTTGGTCGAGGCCGACTTGCTGGATGATCGCTATGAGACCACCCAGCGTGGTCTGAAGAGTCGCCATGTCCAACTGATGGCCCTGGGTGGTACCATCGGAACAGGTAAGTAGGAACAGAACACAGGAGTCTCTTTAGCATGTAGCAGATCAAAGTGCTAACAGAAGCTATGATAATCACTAGGTCTGTTCGTTGGATCCGGTCAGTCGCTCGCTACCGGTGGTCCAGCCTCGCTCCTCATGGGTTACATCTTCATTTCGGCCATGGTCTACGGATTGGTCACTGCCATCGCCGAGATTGGTGCTTACCTCCCCGTTCACGGTGGTACCATGAGTTACCACGGTTTCCGATATGTCTCGCGCAGCATGGGTTTCGCCATGGGTTATCTCTACTGGTATTCTTTGGGAATTCTAGTGCCATACGAGATCACGGCAGCCGGTTTGGTCATTGGATATTGGGATACCAACGGAACCATCAACATTGCCGTGTGGATCACCATCATGATGATCGTGATTATTGCCCTGAATTTCCTACCCGTGCGCTTCTACGGCGAATCCGAGTTTTGGTTCTCGGGTATCAAGATCATCACCTTGGTCGGCCTGCTCATGGTCTCATTCATCCTGTTCTGGGGCGGTGGTCCCAACCGTCAGCGTCTGGGTTTCCACTATTGGAAAGACCCCGGCAGCTTTAACGAGTACCTGGCGGAAGGAGACGCTGGTCGCTTTGTCGGCTTGCTCAAGTGCACCGTGTCCAGCGCCATCGCGTTCATCTTTGCTCCCGAACTGATCATCATCAGTGGTGGCGAGATGGAGTCTCCCCGACGTAACGTGCCTCGTGCGGCTCGCCGCTACATCTACCGTCTGGTCTTCTTCTACATCTTGGGTGTCTTGGCTATCGGTGTCATTTGCCCGTCCAACGCCTCGCAACTCACCGCGGGTAACGGAACAGTCAAGTCCTCCCCCTTCGTGGTCGGCATCAAGAACGCCGGTATCCCCGTTCTCGACCACATCGTCAACGCTGCGGTGTTGACCTCCGCCTGGTCCGCTGGCAACTCCTTCCTGTACATGTCCTCTCGCTCCCTGTACTCCCTGGCCATGTCCGGCAACGCCCCCAGCATCTTCAAGGCCTGCAACCGCTGGGGTGTCCCCTACTACGCGGTCAGCGTCTCCGCCTGTTTCTCCGCCCTGGCCTACCTCTCCGTCGGCAACTCCAGTTCCATCGTCTTCAACTGGTTCATCAACTTTACCAACACCTCCGGCTTCATCTCCTGGATTTGCTGCTGCATCGTCTTCTTCCGCTTCCGCAAGGCCACCGCCGCCCAGGGTATCGAGCAACCCTACAAATCCCGTCTGCAACCATACGGCGCAATCTTCGGCATGGCCGGTGCCACCCTGATGATGCTGATCAACGGGTTCACCGTGTTCTTCCCATCCGAGTGGTCAGTTAGCAACTTCTTCACCGCGTATATCGGTATCCCTGCGTTCTTGATCTTGTACTTTGGTCACCGCTTCCTGTACTGGAGTGACCCCTGGGCCTGGCGCCCGGAGGAGGTGGATATGCAGACTGGATTGCAGGAGATTATTGATGCAGAATTGCCGGAGAGGCAGCGCGGTGCTTGGTGGAAGTTTTGGTAATGCAGATGCTCTGAGACTTTGATTTGAGAATCTTGGGAGGATGAGGGATGTGGAGAGTTTTGGCGTTGATAGTTTGATACCACTCTACTTGGACTTGAATTGCAATGAGAATTTCATGTTTCATCAGCAAGTATTATTTTGTAGAGTCTTTCTAAGATCTCTCTTCGGTGGTCAGAGTACTAGGTCTTGACAACACGTTCGCTGGGCAAACCCATCTTGGTAGTAGACGACAACACCAAGCGATAAGCCACATACACCACCACACTTGACATCGGTAAATGACACCCAGATTCAAACTAGCAGCACATGCCTGACCTTGGGAAAGTCGGCCGAGCTTTACAAATGCCGTGATGATCCACAATCTGATCCGCTTTTTATCCGCATCCACCTTGTCTATATCGAATGTCCGCACTCACCCGCACTCACCCGCACTTGATAAGATCTCCAGCTTGTGGCAAGCTGCAACAAGAACAAGAATCATTTAACATCTCTCGATTCCCCTTCGGCATACGCCGTAGACCGTTTCTCACTGAACCTCCGTTCATCGGCATCATTCACAGCGTCTTCTCTCGGCTCGGGATTTATGACTGCGACCGGGCCGCGTTCTAGTTCGCCGATTTCCCACCAGCAAACTTTAAGCAAATTAGCAGCAACTCCCCCCCGAAAGCCGAGCATCATGGCCGTCTTGCCTCCGACCGTGCACCCGATCCAGCCTCCCACGGGATCTGAGATTGATTTCGGAGCGCAGATTGAGGGTATTGACTTGGAGAATATCTCTGGCATGTGGATCGATCTTCTGGACATCAATATCCTCGCTAATACCCGCCAGACGAGCAATTCGCAATTATTCGCAACACGTTATATCATCATCACGTCGTCGTCTTCAAAAACCAGCACAAAATCTCTCCAAAAGCTCAATACGAACTCACCAAGCGATTCGACCCCGCGGCCGATAATTACGGCCACGGCAAGACAATCGACGCCAAACGCAGCATCCTCCACCCAGATCTCAAGACCGTCCCGCATCAACCACAAGTCCAAATCATTGGGAACGGATTCGTCGAGTCTTACGAGGGACTAGAGAATTTCCAACTGCGACATCCCCATCACCGCACTTTCCATAAGGATCATATCCCCGGTGACAAGGATTATGATTTCACCCGTTTCTATCGCTGGCATATCGATGCCGCCTTGTATGATCTCAATCCGCCCCAGGTTACTACGCTCTTAGCTGTGCAGGTACCACAGGGTCGGCGGCAGACACTTCTCTACGATGATGGGTCTGGTGAGACTATGGACGTGCCACTAGGTACGACGGCTTTTGTGAGCGGCGAGAGAATGTTTGAGCTCCTATCACCGGCTGAGCAGGAATTTGTGCGGACGAGCAAGATTGAATATGCACCTCACCCGTAAGTCACACATATACATATACTATCAAAATGATCCCCAAGGAGAGGAATAACTGACCAAATCACAGATACATCTGGATGAGTCCCGCCCACTCCCGCTCCACAGGTCTCGGCCTACACTCGGAAGGCCTCGAACTCCCCGCATCAGACCTCCCCTTCATCGACGAAACCAAGATCAAAATCCTCCCCATGCTCTGGAAAAACCCAGTCACAGGCAAACTGTCCCTGCAAATCCACCCATCAGCCATCCGCCGGATCCATCTCGCCGACGGCTCGGTGATAGACGATCTAGAACGAGTCCGGGAGATTGTGTATAAACTACAGCGACCGGGAATTAGTCCGCAGTATGTTTATGCGCATGATTGGGAGGAAGGGGATTTGGTTTTGTTTAATAATCGGGGTGTTTTGCATTCTGTTGTTGGGGCTTTTAAGCCGGATGAGGTGCGGTTGTTCAGGCAGTGTAATCTTGCGGCGAGTGAGCCGCCGGTAGGACCTTGAGGGGGTGTTTTGGTAATGAGTTTATGATATACATTAGACTGTTTTTAGAAGATGAATTAATTGCAGATGATAATTTGATTTTATGAATGTTCGATTTCCTGTGTCATCGGTGATGGAAACGTGCAGTCAGATATTATGGTACAATCTTGATTAGTATACATTTTAGGATAGAATTAGTATTTGTCCGACTCAACCGACGAGAAATGCAAAAGAGATGGTAATACAAGCCGTACAAGGCTCTCATCGTACAATATAAAAGCCATTCACGGCTACCTGTCGCTCTCTCCACTCGTCTGCGACAGATCGAACTCCAAGTCGATGCAACGGGACCTGCTCCACCCATTTCTGCCCCTTGGCTCGTATATTTGCGTAGCCCTGTCGCGTCTTGTCTACCCAGCCAGTATGCTGCTGGTCCTGATCATCCCACATCGGACCTTCTGGGGCCCAGGCAGGGTGGGACAGAGTACTCTGCACGACTGATACATCATATGCATCAGCGAGCATGGCGGCTTCGGCAGCTGCTGCTTGGGCATCTGCAAGCTCTTGGCTTGTGGCACCGGTAGGAGGTGGGATGTCTACGCGGAGAAATCCCATGACGCGAACCTCTAGCTTGCTTGTCTGGAGGGGGACTTCATCTAAGAGGCGTAGTTGAACGACATGCTTGGCGAGTTGGGACATGTTGACTCGAGCAGCTTGGAGGGGGTCGAGAGTCCGAACTGATACGATTGCTGGACACCAATGACCCATCAACTTCTCTTTCCCAGTGCTAATGTCAAATCGAGCCCAACCAAAGAAGTAACCTCGCAGCTGTTCTGAAACCCAATCAGGGAAGCTGGTCAGAGTTAGCTTTGGGGTATCACTGGGGCTACTCGGAGACACTGCATGACCGGCTTGTCCACGAGCTTTGAATAGCATCGGGAACGGGGGTTGAGGGCCAAGATCAGCCGGTGACACCTCATGATTGGGAATGCCCACTACCTCCCTATGTGCCTGACCCTTGCGAGGTTGAGCAGACGATCCGTTATAGATACCCGCAACTCGGTCTTGGATACCACTCGCAGAGTATGCCTTCTGGACCGCCGCTTGCGTCAGCCACGACGGACGGTATGGATTCAACTTTGAGTTCATCGCTGTCGTGGCAGGAGTCATGACCGTCCGTGCCGCAGTCTGAGCATATAGACTGGCAACCATGGCTCCAACCTCAAGCGGCAGAGTGGTCAAACTCGCACCGCGGATCGAATGGGGACTGGTAGATGTTGAAATGACCCGGAAAACTGGGCTATTGCCAAGGACTTTCTTTTTCATGCCTTGGCACAGCACCAGCTGGAAGTATCCATCGCCGGCTTCGGCGGGGATGCGCACCACAACAGTCTCACGAATTTGATGGGTATGTCGTGGTCGGGAGGGCGCTTTTTTAAAGAACTTTTTGATATCTCGCTGCCAGGCGCGTTCGTCATCTGGGTCCACTTGATCCGCGCGTAGAGGCATTCCTGGCGTGACATCAAGCCAGCTGTCATTCAAACGAAACAAAGCTTTAGCACGCATTCCGGTCTTGCCGGACCACCCTTTATTCTGTAGCCATACAGTGCGGTCCTGTGGCAGGGGAGTATCAGAGAAGATGGACACAGCCACTGAAGTAGAATTACCCCGGTAGAAGACCAGGCCATGAGAGTGACGCAGGATAGTGACGTGCTTGTTAGATTCGGTTGGATGGTTGATCAGACCACCTAAGAAATGACGTGCTTCGCCATATGCCTTCTGCACAGGCGTGGGAGTCGGGCTTGGAGATGGCGATAGGGATGGGGATGGCGGTGCTGACGAAGGTGATGCACCAGCTGTTCGTGGTCTCAATGATGTGTCCGGTCGAGGTACCGGTAATGCCGCGCCATATAAATCATTGTAAGATGGAGGCCGTGACAATGGCGGCGGCACTAAAGACGGGGAGGTTGTGGCGTGCAACAAGGGTCCAGGGGCTTGGGCAATGGCAGTTCCCCTGAGATTTGGGTTGGAGACGGGTTTTCGCCTGATCTGGAGTTCATCAGGCGGTGGTACCGGCCTTAAGTATGTAGATGCCATAGTTTACATGAGATTTCCAGTGTGTTTAAACAAAAATGAAACAAGTATAGAACCAAATGATGGTAGGAAGTACAAAAATGGAGATCGTCATCACTGCGGATGTTCGGATGCCGCGATTGGGCGGAGGTGCTGAGTCATTGTGATGCCTCAGGCATGAGGATTGAACTGACCAGTTCGTCAAGTATGTACCTCGAACGTTGATATTTGCAAATAAATGTTAACCCCCTGCACTGCGCCTTGTGTATGCATGCCCAGGCCAAAATATCTAGAATTTCAAGAAGCCTCCCTCCCATCTATGCGTTCATGATATTCCCAGTGTCCGCACCCTATCGTTCAGTCTGAGTGCCACATTCGCGTGGCATTAACGAAAGACTATGCCTTAGGCTTCCGCGCCGTGGCAAAAGCACTAGATCAATTCATTAGTATCATAACAAGTTCATAAGAAGAACCCCACTGACAGTTTTGTATAGGCGTGGAACTTATTCGATTGAAGCTCCGTTCGTAAATGCGCCAATAAAACCTGCACCTCGACAGGTTTCCAACCACCGAATCGGGTGAAAAGGGCAAGCGAATAACTCTCCATGGCACCCTCGATCGTTTGAGCTCGGAAATAGCGACCAACTTCTTTCAACTTGGGATCTTTGGGCCACGTGCCGAGCGGACAGACATGCTCGATCATGTCGACATTCTCAAAAGAAGCCTCTTCGAGAAGGCTTGGAAGCTGCGGGGCGATATCCCAGACTCGTCCTTGTATCTCTACGATACGATTGAATTCGCGCTGTGCAGAGTTAACACTGATTTTCATTTGTTGACAATCTTGTCTCTTGGGCACTGACCTCCCATTCATACAGATAGCTGTCCTCTGGACATGAGCCGTCGTCACAGTATAGCTTGGCACGAGATTCGGCAACTTCAATTCGTCCACCGGGCTTTAGGTACCTTGAAAAAAGTTGAAGATTGATCAGTATCTCCAGTCCAATGTATTCGTTTGAGCAGGCTGCACGCACTGGTAGCATCGTTTCAAAAATGCGGACCAATCCTCTATACTTCCAGCGAAACATCGCACGTGGATAAAATCAAATGACTCGGGTTGAAAGCTCCATTCTTGCGTCACGTCATCGATGATAAATGAAAGGTTAGGTGGGATCCTGTCTCGTATTAGGATTCAACAGGCTCTGTCTGACGAGGCATTCCCTCGATGATGGCAGGTACTAACCAGCCCGGCTGTATTGGTGAAAGATCCACTCCTGTCACCTCTGCTGAGGGGAATTCATCCGCGACTGCTGTCAGTTAGCTTTTATTAAGAGAATATCTGCATGTGGAACTGGGAGACAAACTGTCGACGGCCCAAATTCCCGTCCCCGTTCCAATGTCGAGGATTCGCTGTGGGTGCTCCAACTTCGTCTGACATAAATTGCCATCCAGACAGAGGCGAAACACATGGTGCATCACGTCCAGTCTTTCTAAATAAAGAGTTACACATGAGCTCCTTTGGACAAGGCAGTGATTGAACAAGCGATCGTCATGAATCATACCTTGCTCTCGTTCATCATTGGGGAGAATCTGCCATATCGGTGAGCCGCCGCACATTCAACGTAAATCCGAGTCCTTTCCAGGGTATTGGCAGTTCGAGATAACATACATAAGTTCCAGACCCATGTGCATGGTAGGTTCGACCGTTCTCGTAGACATAACTATAGATGGACTCGCTCAACGAGGTCAGATCACTGCGAATGCTGTCCACGTCACTTGGTGACTGTATCGGAGAACGAGAATTAGAACCAGCCGTCTGCCATCGAGTTTGGTTCATTGATAGATAGACCATACGCTGGCATCGGCATCCACCTCGATTCCAGTTGAGGTTGTTGGTCGATCGGATTCCGTCATAGTCCTTGAATCAACACAGACCCTCGCATCGGGGAGCCCTGGTGGCTGTTGACCGTGCTGATCGTGGGAGTACTTGACAGTTCAGATCTCGTGCAAATTTCAAGGAGTCAAAAAAGAAGAAGAAAAAAAAAAAAGAGGAAGAAGTGGCCAGAAAAAGCCCCCGAGGCAAGAGGGTGTCTGCGCGCAACAGGCGCAACTGGCGGGTTTTTTTTGGATTTGGAAAGGGAGGAATGCGGACCCAAGCGGTCGGGACCAGTTCCAAGGTTGGGCAGGAGCAAAGACCATCAGCCAAACTACTTTTAGTCTTTTTTTTCTCAAATTCTCACCACCTTTACACAGTTTCTGAGTTTACCCTCCATCTCCAGTGACTCCACCAGCACGAACCACTCTGTCGGGTCTCTTCCCGAACCAGAAATGATCAATGACGAGGTTATTCCATGCAGCTCGCAGGAGATCACCCTCTCCAACTCCTCTTAAAGTGGGACAACACGAGCTGTTTGGGCGACCTTAGCAAGTTAACACCCGTTCTGCTCCCGATGACCCAGGCATTTCTTGTCTTCCTGATCACCAGGGGGTTAACTACTTTTCGAGGGTCTCTACGCATGACATAAAACTGAAGTCGAGTTGATTTCCTGATCGACCTGCAATACATCAAAAGGACGTCCAGAACAAGAGCTGAAAGGCGATTCTCATGGTCCTCCAGCCATTTTCTAACTTCTCCCTGGTCGGGTCTCGACATGCCATTGTTCCACAGGTGCCAACAACACATCGCAGGCCCGAGACGCTGGCCCAAGAGGCGGTCTGTTTCCGTGAGGTGAAGACTGGGACAATGCGGCCAACACCACGCATGTCTGCTGGCCCCAGTGCGTCCACCACCGACCAGAGCCTCGGTGCTGTGGTGGGGTTACGAGGATGCACCATGAAAAGCAGCTGCCGCTCGTGCGGAGCAAGGTGACACTCGGCCGGACAATACTACTCGGTATGTCTGTGTACGGGCCTCGTCTGCATGATGTGTCACTTCGCAGCATTTGCAGGGAATTACCTTGCGCTCTGTCGTCCAGCTCTCCCAATGTCAACCCCGCCAAATTGTCTTTGGGCTGGCGTCAAAAATGACGATCCGCGAACGAAGATAAGCTCGCCATGCCCACTAGCTGCACCACGGGGCTTTTCTTCGTACCTAAAGCATTTCCCAACCACCGGGCTCGCAGCCTCGCCGACCCTCGTGTGCCCGCGCTTTGGGGGTCTTCCATGCTAGATCAGCGTTGGGCCCAACCCCTCCCTTCCGCCCGCCCAGTCGGTAACCAATGCCGGCGGAGGAGATGGCGTTGCAGTGGAGCATCCTTGAATAGACTGCATCGGGCGCACAGAACGGGCCACGGGAGGCCTGCCTTGGCCAGTCGCTAGAATTCGTCGAACGATTCTAAGAAGGCCCACCTCTGGAGATCCCGATTCATACGTTGCTCCAGGTTGCTGGGACTGGAAGTGTCGGTGGAAAACCCTCAAAGCCGGAATTCACACGATGGCCATAATCAACCAGGGTGTCTAATTGTACCCGGGTGGCCGGTTCCAATACGCTCATCGTGTCAAGTTCTCCCGCGTTAATGGATTTTTCTGGCAAATAGCGCTAACAATAGAATTTCATTGAGGGTCTACTTGTCACGCTCAAAAAAAGCAACGATACCCAAGCAAAGAGACCGACCCGACACACTGGATCGCTGGGATAAGGTGGACCTCAAGGGACTACAGTATTTGCCTGCGGAATTTTTCTGGTCCCAAAGAAAATCCAATTTTGTCTGAGAAAATGGTGCTATCAAACATCCGGGATCTCGACCAACCCGCCTTGCTAAGCTTCTTCCTGCTCGGCTAGAAGTTTCTTGCACTGATGAATCTCGTCGTATGAAAAACAAATTCCCATGAATTTGACCGTGTCCGCGGCTATTTCAGCTTAACCCTTGTCTCTCTTGGTTAGTTCACTGAGGGGCGGATGGATAGATTTACGAGTGATTCTTGCGCCAACTGTGTCATTATCATCGCGCCCGTTCAAGCGAGTAAAGTTGAGGACCATTTCCACCAGTGGCTGTCGAGAAGATTGGCACATCTCCAAACGTGCTCGAATATCCTCCGGTCGGGTACCAAGAGGAATCAGGTCGCGATACCGACAGCGTCTTCAATGGCCATGGCCCCTCCTTGACCCATGTCTTTCAAATAGTCATCAGCAAGTGATTCCAGACCCGGCAGAGGATTTCGATATTCTTACATGGCTGAAATGGGTGTGCAGCATCGCCCAGGAGAGCCGCATGACCTGAGGTCCAGGTGGGTAGAGCCTCCATATCATAGAGCTCCCACACTTTCAAGTTCGCATCTGCATGCTCCACCATCTTTTGCACTCCGGGGTGGAACTTGGAGGAGCCCTAGACGATGGTTTGCTTCTCACCCACTGTCTGCCAGCCTGAATTCGATGACCATCAGCTCTCCATTCCACGAAATCTACAGTAGTCTGCTTCTAGTATACTCACCATCCTTCTGGACATCACTATTCACCTCAGTAAAAGGCAAAAAGGCACACAGATTGAAAACCTCGTTGTCAGAGCAGGGGTACGCAATCAGGGGGCTATGTTCAGATGCCCACTGAATAAAAACGCCCGGATCTCTCAAAAACTGAAGGGTGGACTCTTCCTTTCTCCATTCATCGGTAACACGATTTTCCCACTGGGTATGGACCAGGCGTTTCGGGTGCGACTATACCACGGACCTGAGACTACAAAGCTTGTCAGTTCATCGCTTGTGAGCTACTCTTTTCAGAGCGGTACATACGTGTATTCCATCAGCACCAAGCTAAATATCAGCTTCGAATGTGTGGCTATTGTCCAGAATCACCGAGGGGCGTGGACCGATAATGTTCATGGCGGTGATCTTGCATCGGGTATAAAGTGCTGCTGTCTCGAGGGCGCGTTTCTTGAGATGGTTGTGAAGATCGATTTAGTGAATTAGATACCATTCCTGTCATATTCTACAGCTTAGCATGACACGAAATATTTCCTCGGCTGGTGAATTCAGAGTCACTTACTGCTTGCCAGGTACCACGAATTCCAGCAGAGTCTTGCTTATATTTCTGGTCCCCTGTCGACCCGTATCGATGAATCTCGATATTTCTATTAGCAGAAAATACTCCCTGGGTCGCTAGGTAGTATTACTTCATTGGGGAGGGTTCCTCAGGGTTCCTCCAAACTCCGTCGGATCAACTCCCATCTATTGCAACAGTGCCGTGCAATTAGATGGCAAATGAATCAAAGCACCGGCCTGTTTCAGGAGCGTCGATTTTTCCAAATCTAGAGATTGTTCTTAGGTAGCAAGGCCAAAGACATTTCCGAAGATTCCGCTCATTAGAGAACTCACAATAACACGGTGGCCCTGCTTGCCAAGAGCAATCGCCGCTGAAAGACCAGCAATCCCAGCTCCAACTATGAGCACATCCAGAGGTCGATCTACGACAGTCATTTCTTTCGCTTTCTGATTTCAATTGACTTCGGTTCTGAATGGACACACTTTGTAGAATCAATAGGTACATATAGCTGTCACTTTGTATACTTCGTCGTTCCGAAATAGACATCTCCGAGTACTATCTCCGACTACGTGGATACTCACAGCCAAGGCACTCGGCTTCTTATTTTCTATGTCTTCGGAGGAGCTAATCAATCTTTAAATACGCTGACATGTAAGTACGGTCTGGGAGTTATTATTATCCGCATCAACAAGGCCATGGGATGGTATTAGAGCCCACATCTCTGCAGGTCTGGCCCATGGCGTACTTCCGTCGGAGAGGATTCAGGGCTTTAAATTGAGGCGGATATGGTTTTCACTTCAGCAATGCAACACTCGTGACTATCGAGAAGACGCTGCCAATCGGGACGCAGTCAACATGCTCTTGAGGAAATCCCTTTTTGTGTCAGATCACACCCCATGAATATCGTCCCCTTTAACGGTGTATCATAGTATGGCTCAATCTCGACAAACCCATGTCGTCGATAGAGTCGCTGCGCTGCCACCATATCTGGCAAAGTATCTAGTCGAACACCGCGGTAACCCAAAGCTTTTGCTTGGGCAAGAACAGCCTCCACGAGCTTGTCACCAAGCCTTAACCCGCGAGTCTCCGGTTTGACGTATAGACGTTTCATTTCACACCAGTTCTCGTCATTACGTCGCAAGCCAACGCAGCCCACAACGGAGTCGATTTGTGGGACTATCAGGGACCTATCTGAAGATTGGGGCACTGATTCTGTGTCGATGGCATGATTTCCGGTGGCCGTGTCTGATGTTTGGGCACGCGCAATTAGTAGCGCTCCGCCTTGAGAGGCGGCATATTTGCCAGGTAATGAGTTAAGCTCATCTTCAAATGACTGGAAGGTGAGGTCGATTCCTAGCGATGCCGCATACCCAGAGAATAAGGAATGAATTGCAGCAGTGTCGGCTGGGAATTGTGCTGGCTCGATGTGAACTGCCATATGGAATAGAAAATTGAGAGGAAAGTGAAATTACAGTGGTGCTATATGTATCTCGAGATTTTTGATACTGAAATAGTAAACTCGAGTAATTATCAAGGAACCTCAACAGCCCTGGCTATCCGAGCGATGACTCACGAGCCCGAGCCGATGCTCGCTAAATGGTCGAATCTCATAAGATCATTTATGTGTACATCAATGTTACTCTGTTGCCGCCTCCACATGAAGTTGCTAAAGAAATTCTGAAAACCTCAAGATCTCGGGCGTTCACAGCAAGTTGGCCCTGGCCCATTCTTCAGCTGTTGTGGTGTGAATTCCACGCTGACGATTCCACGTCTTGTCCATATCCCAAGCCACACCACGTCCCTGGCCAAAGACTGCTTGATATTTAAGTAACCCGTTGTCCGGATCTTTAGCGAGAGCGGCCAGTGCATCTTCAACAGTGAGCACATTGCGTTGAACTGGCTTTTGAACCAGAGTTTCCACAATGCAAGCCACATCTTCATAGCTGACTGTATCGCCCCCCACGAAGATCGCCCGATCGGCAAAAAGCGCGTCGCTCTCTTCACCCAACACAATTTCCGCCGTGATACTCCCAATATCCTCCGGTGTGGTGACCGTTACTTGATTCTCCAAGCTCCCTAATGCACAGACAGCTGCGCTCTCCAGGTCGACCACGCCAAAAGATGGCTCGAACAGGAAGCTGGTAAACATGCCCGTGGAAATGATCGCCCATCGGGTTTGCGTTTGCGACCGGAGCAGATCTCGAACATCAAGCTGCTCATCGAACAGATCTTGCGGCGACCCACGCCCAATAGCGTCATAGTCCACGCCGAACTGCCAAGGCACAAAGCGCGAGACTTTTGCAGCTAACACAGCCCGAGCGACTCTCACTTGCACTCCCTGACCAGACACAAACCCGGTGCAGCTGATGATCGTGCTAAACTCCGCAAATACCGAAGCCAACGACTCTTCGGAGTCTTCGACAATATCACCAGGAACCAGCTTGAGGCCCAGGCCACATAGGGTTTCGATCTCTTTCTGTTTGGCGGGGTTGCCAGAGTTGATGCTAGCGGGACGCAGTAAGGCGGCCACCGTGCCAGTATGACGGGGATGTGCAACCAAGGAGCGAAGCACTTGCAACCCCAGTTCGCCCGCTCCAATGACCAGAATTGGTGATGGGATGGTCATGATGGATCAGATAGATCGGTTATGAAATTATGAATATGCGATGGGCGATTGGCTTTCGATGATGAGACGCCTAATGGCGTATTTATTCCCTACTAGGCTGGCCCCCAAACCTTCCAAGACCAAACTGCTGCTTGGTAATACGTCAGGATGCTCCGCGCGCCAAGAAGGAGATAAGGAGATTAGAAGGTGGAGAAAAGGAATACATTTCTTGTGCCAAGCTTGACTGGAATCTCTACCATTCGCAGTTTTCAGTTCATAGTGATGCCGGTGTATCCTTGCCAGAACCTTTCATCTCCACCCTTCGTTGCTAGAGAGGCAGCGAAAGTTAGGGGACTCGCCAGTCGACAGCAGGGGTGTTGGGGGGCAACAGCCCCCGGGGGCGGCGGGGTGCGGCACCCTAACCCTCATGCCGCGGCCAGGCTCTGGGGGCCTAAGTGGAGGCGATTCAATCCGGAAGCAAGTCTTGAGCCAGTCATGATGATTCTTTCTTTATTGAAGCCCGCATTCGCCAAGCGAATCATGTCAGCTTTTCCATGTATATTGCAGTGGCCCCCATTTTTGAGGTCTTTTTAAGAGGCCGATTCTTCCTGGTTCGTATCTCACTCATCCTTTTCAGCATTCGAACAATATGGATCAACTCATTGAATTTCTCAGGGGGAACCCTCATATCCACTACGCAACTCCTGAATCTCCAGACTTTGAGGAGTTGCGGTTAGGCTTCATCATCAATGAAAGCAAGATCCCTGCAATCGTCATCCGTCCACGCTCAGCTGAAGATATAGCGGGGCTGATACCTCTATTGACCAAGAACAACTTGCCATTCGCAGTCCGAGCGGGCGGACATGATATGTCTGGCCGGTCGCAGGTCACAGACGGTGTGACAATTGATCTGCGAGAGATTTCCCATATTCATGTTGATGTCGAGTCCCAGACTGCACGTCTGGGTGGCGGTGTCATATGTATTGATATGCTGGAGGAGCTACAGAAACACAATGTCACCACGCCGTTTGGTGTCACTCCGTCTGTTGGCCAGGTTGGCTGGGCAACGTTTGGTGGTTATGGTCTTCTCAGCTCCAAGTACGGGCTGGGGGTGGATCAAATCGTTGGAGCCAAAGTTGTCGATGCAGAGGGAAAGATCCGCGATGCGGATGAAACCATGCTGGCGGGCATTCGGGGAGGCGGAGGCTCATTGGGAGTGATTGTGGAAATCACCGTGAAGGTGTACCCACAGGACCAGGTACGGATGGACTTTTTTACATTTAATTTTCTTTTCTTTAGCTGATGCTTTGCAGATATTGGCCGGCGCCATCTTTTACAACTCCGAGGACTTGGCTGCTGAGATCAAACAGTTCAATGCTGCGTATAGCAAAGCAAAGGAAGAAGGACTTCCCTCATCACTTCATCTGTATCAAGGCGTTCTGAATGGCCCAGCCGGTAAAACCTTGACACTTCTTTTCATGTGGGCATCATCAGACCTGGAAGAGGGCCAGCAGTGGCTGTCAAAGGTTTCGTCGTGGTTACCAGTTGCGATGAGCACCGTCCAGCCGACCAACCAAAAAGACTTTGGCGCCTTTGAAAATTCGATGATCCCGAGACACACATACGGAACCATCTTCACGCTGAATTTATATGACCTGACACCTGAAGTCTTGGAGGTTATTGGCATCCATGCAAAGAGGCAACCCAACAATCCGGAATCCCTGTTTGGAATTCACGAACTTCGTTCCGACGCCCCAAGAGAGCCGAACATTGACACGGTCTTTGACAATCGCTGCCCACACTTCGTAATCGAGATCATTCCGTTGGCTTCGACTCCGGAGGTCCTTCCTGAGGGTATTGTGTGGGGCGAAGCGTTCATCAACGCTCTGCGTAAAACAGATCCCACGAATATTGTACCGGCAACATATATTTCCTTGACCCCTAACAAGGAGCTTGACATGGAAACCATATATGGAAGCCGCCTCGAGACTTTGAAAAGGATCAAGAAGCAATATGATCCCCACAATGTGTTCAACAATGCTTTGCCGCGATTCTAAAGGGAGAGTGAATGGTAGGGGAGATTTTCAAGTTCAAAGAACCTATTAAGTAACGATAATTAATTCGGCTTATTATAACCACAATAGTTCGGCCAACTCCAAGGCAAGAATTGAAATCCAAGTTAAGCCACCAATTAAATGCCCCTGAAACGCCAGAGATATAGCTCATAGAATTATATACAAGCAATCAGCCGATTACTGATAAGTAACGGTGAACTGGGTGTCGCTCTGGATCTGGACATCCGCAAGTAGCCGGCCATTTTGCTGAATTTCCAAAATTTCGGCATTGTTCACACCATACTCTCCATCCGATCCTTTAGCCTGGGCACCAGTAAAAGTGACCTGACCAAAGTTCGCCAGTGGGACCATGGAATTACCAGAATTGAAGTCCTCGACGATCCACTCGGCATTCTGTCCGCCAAGAGTGGCAGATGAAGAAGGCGCAGAGAGCGACTTGGTCACACTCTTCCCAGTCGACTTATTCTCGATAATAGCGACACCCTTGCTGGGCGAGGAAGACTTGACCGTAGCAACGATCACATCGCCGGCCGTCAGGTCGAGGTTGAAATTTTCGGCCGCGTTGGGGTACCACTCGTACCAGGCATCGTATGATTTCTGCCCGTTGGAGATATAGGTATCGATGCCAGTCTGCAAGATAGCCTTGGTGTAGGTATCACCATCAATGCCAACCCAAGCAGAAGCAGCTTGGGTATCGCCCGAGTTATCGGTGGCCGTGGGATTAGGCACGGTGAAGGTTGCTGAGACTTCAGTATAGACACCACTAGCAGGTGGCTGCTCACGAACAACGCCAGCCCAGTTCTTGCTATATTGGACATCAGCGCCGTTGGTTGCTTCCTTGAGAAGGACACCGTTCTCCTCGCCAGCGTTGTCAAACTTGTGAGCTGGGATAGACTGGCGAGTCAGGACACCGCGAGCCTCGAGGCGTTCAGCAAGTCCAGGGCGAGGGGCCGCAAGGGCACCAGTTGCCAGTACGGCAGTTGTGACGGCGGTAGTGAACTTCATGTTTGAAGGCTGTTTGAAGCACAATCAAGACCCTGGAAGAGGAGAACACAAGTAACGGAAATATGGCGTGAAAGACGTGGCCCTATTGGGACAGGCCACTCACCAATGGCCTTATATATCTTCATCTCGCCCAATGGCTGTCGCATGCAGGTGTCAGCCGCATGGGGATGGAGAACTCGTGTCATCAGTCCATCATGGGGACTTGGAAAGCGGGTCATTGATATCGTAGGTACCCGCACGAGAGGTTCAGGTCAGGGCAGCAGGCTCTCACTTGAACTTTAAAACAGGAATAAAGGTGAAAGGACCGACGGTCTGCTGCTTTAGTGTTGAGATCGTGTCGATCTTGTCCAATTCCGCGGTTCTTGCCCGTTTAGGTGGTCCTTCGGCCGGGCTGGAGAATGGACTCTGGCCATCAGCAGCGAACCAGAGCCATCAAAGAGAAAACTCGAATCGTGATGAAAGAGCTTGCGCGTTGTGGTTCTAGGCGCATTCCTCAGGAGACAGTAACATCTGACAGCGGGACTGTGGCGGATACGTGGAAGATCGACGTGAAATCACGATCTTCGATGGCCACGAGATCCGGCAGGAATTGAGAACGACACTCGTATTAACGAGTAGTGGAGATTGTTGTAATGGCTTTGGCCATATTTAACCCCATTAAAGATCTTTTATTTGTTTTCTAAGTAGCTATTAATCATGATACGAACAAGAATAGCTTACACGTATAAGCAGGGCCATGGGGATTGATCTGGAGTTGCCTTGAAGGCCACGTCAGGCGATGAGATCACGGCCAGATGGAAAGCATCTAGAAACATACCACCGGATGAGAAAAAGAAATTCAAATCATGGGGGACTTATCTCTTGGCCACCATCTGTCGTTGGGGGAATAGGTTTAGCGCGCATTCCAACCAAAACAAGTCGCGTTGTACATTCCTTAACGCCTCGATACCCGTGATGGTTGGCCCGCTGCGTGCTTCGACTCGCCGAAACCGTCCTTTAATGGCGATCCCTTCTTTTCTTTTAAGCTTGCCATCTTCACAGATTTCCCTGGCCAGCATGGTGGCTGCGATTCTCTACGGGTTCGGAGATGCCGTCGTGGCTCGGCAAGTCAATATTGCATTAGCGTTTGACAGACAAATGCGTCTCGACAGATCTCCCTAGAGCTAATCTAGATCCAGATCTGCATTGAGGATTGACGGGTAGGCTCACATCGCATGGACATGGGGGCCCTGCTGATCCATGATATTCATGGTAGCAACCCTGGTCACCTCAGTCAGTTGAGTTCAGTCGCGGGATACACCAATTCAAGGTCACGCTAGTACGAGAGAATCTAGCAAGAAACTGGCATCAGAGAAATCAGAGAAAGACAGTGCAAATTCCAACGGGTGGATTATGCCCGCAAGCCCCATTGATCATCGCAATCCATGTCTCAGTTGTTCCACCCATGATGTAGCCATCGTAGGATGCCTTGCTTGTCCGGATTCAACACTCTGTTTGATTATGTAGGCAGAATTCAGCGGGAGTAGCAGAAAGAATTAATCGGGTCTTAGATGTGCATCAGCAAGTCTTTGAATTAAAGTGTTATGTAGGAAAAAGAAAGGAACGGTGTCAATAATGCAGCGGGGTATTCTATACATCAACAAGCAAGCCATCGACTTTACATCGGGAGCCTTCGCACCTCATCCAATGACCAGTACTTGCGCATGTTGTCAGCTTTGAGCGTTTGGACTTCCTCATCCAAATGCTCCCACAACACTTTCCCGAATCCCTCCATCAGACGCTTAACCTCTTCACGACGCATATCCTCCTCGCCAGAACGGCATTTCTCGAGGTAGGACTCTAATTTCTCAAGACCGGCATGAATCTGCTTGTGCTGCTTCAAAAGATCAAGCTCCTTGCGAAACTCGGGCATTTTCTTCGCCAGGACGGGGAAGATGTGCTGCTCTTCGATTGAGTGATGGAAATCGAGCTGAGAGCAAAACTGAAGACCCATCATGATCATTTGGCGCGCCGAAAGACCCTCGGGACGCTTAGCAGAAGAGTCACACGCATCCCAGAGTTGATTCCATGTCATGCGAAAGTGATTGTGCTGGATTACTGTCAGTAATCACCCCCTTTTCCTAGTGGGGCAGTATTCAATGCTTACGAAGCCGTCCATTTGGTCTGCCAGGCGGTTGTATGCTCGTAAATCGCTCCCAGACAGCGGGGGCAAAGCCTCGCCCGCATTTTCGGAGCCAGTGGCCTTATTGTTCTTGCCCATCGGAAATAGAGGTCGCGACGAGACAGAGAACAGACGTGAAGGGTGAGAAGCCCGAGATAATGGTGGGGCGACAAGTCTTTGCAGCGAGCGCATAGGACGGCAGTTGCGTGCAGCTAACTACCGAGTAAGACAGGCGAGAAGCTAACGAGGGAATGAAGAATAACTTGAAAGAGAAACCGTAGGTAGTGGACAGTGTCTATGTTTCAAGAATGGAATCGATATGGGCAATGAGAAAGCAGAGATTTCTAATTCGGCACAATTAGCGCCCGCGAAGGCCGAACTCCAGTGGAGTGGCGATGACCCCGAAGACTGGGACCCAGCTCTAGACAGGTAAACGAACAAGGGCCACCTAATCATGCCCCTGGTCAGACCGGTGAGTAGGTTATCTTGGAAGAACTAGCTCAAATAAAGTACGTATGTTCGAATAGAGCTTCCATTCGATTCTACACCCTGCTAAGTTAATTGGCTTCCACCAGCTTCTTGATCTGTTACCCTTGATGCCACCGAGGCGATATATATCCTCCAGGTGACCGAGGGCCATCGAGCCGTGCCCAAACCAACACCGTCCATTTTACGAATTGGTTCGATGCCTGCTAGAGAGCTGTCTGATATGCCATGAGAAGGAAGAGCAACTAACATTCCTGATTAATTCGAAGCAATACAGGTAACACCTCAGGTGAATTTCCCCCGAAACTCTCCCTAGAATTCTGCACGTCGGATGGAGCCGACAAGCGAGGTGCTAGACTACTTAACAAGAGGTTTGAAACTGTCCAGGATACTGGGTAAGTTCAAAAGAGACACAAGAATTGTTTGCAATGATATCATATTCAATTAGAGGTAAGGATGTCCCAGATCTTCAATGGATGTATGCCATCGTGACAATTAAGTCATCGGACACAAATCTAGTACTCACTGGTTAAAAGAGAACAAGTCTCGATCGATATAAGCACTTCTTCGGCACAACCACAGCCATGACAAGGGCTGGATTGCAATTTGACATCCGTGCTAGCTGATTCTCAAGAAAGAAAAGCACAGGATATTTGCAAACATGTTATATTCAAGCTAAAGTTAGTTCTACGATAGAATGTCCCAGATCTTCAATGGATGTATGCCACCGTGACAGTTAAGTCATCGACACAAATCTAGTACTCACTGGTTAAAAGAGAACAAGTCCCGATCGATATAAGCACTTCTTCGGCACAACCACAGCCATGAGAGGGCTGGATCGCAATTTGACATCCGTGCTATAAAGAAAACAAAAAGAATGGAAAGGCACGGAGAAGGGCGTAGAACATAATGGCATTCAACTATGTTAGTGTTACAAAGTCAGAATGTTCCAGATCTTCAATGGACGTATGCCACCGCGACAATTAAGTCATCGGACACAAATCTAGTACTTCACTGGTCAAAGAGAAAGAATCCCGATCAATATAAGCACTTCTTCGGCACAACCGCAGCCATGGAAAGGCGGGATCGCAATTTGACATCCGTGCTGGGTAGAAAGAATGATTTGCTGAAAAGGTCCAAGAATGTCAGTGACGTTAGCGGATGGTAGAAGAAAAGTGATAGATTATTATCAATACACATCATGGCACCGGTGGCGTAAGAGGTTGAGACGAGGGATATAATGTAACAGGAGACCACCGGCGGAGGGGGAATCGAATATTAGGCAATAAAAGGTCGTAACGCCGTCGAAGAAGGGGAAGGTAAAATATACATCGAATCAGAGCTCTTTGTGGGTGACCGCTGGGGGGCGGAAGTTGCCCGACCGGATTTCTTGCCAGGCCAGGTCAAAGCGAGCACCCATGAACCAAGCAGCAATCAACTATAATCGGATTAGATGACGGGGCTTGAAAATTGCAGACCGAAACCTCATCAACTTACCATAACACCAGCCACAAGGAAGATGATCACACCCATGATGGCTATCAAAAAGTAGACGTCGGACTTGCTCTCAGCCTCTGCCTTGCGCTTCTCAAGCTCCTCCCGGCTGAGTTCACCCTTGACACGGCGCTGCGCGTCTTCGACCTTTTGAGTCGGGAAGATAGTCTCAATGAACTTCTCGATCTGGATGGGGGTTAGCAAAATGAACACAACAAGAACGAAAAAAAAAGAAAAGAGAGAAGGAAAGCCGTACCTTGCCACAGACGATGCTGATCTTGAGGAAGTTGGGGTCCTTGGGGGTGTTCTTCTTGTGGATGGCGCGGGTCAGACGGCGGAAGGTGTCGCACAAGACACGCAGGTTCTGAGTGGACTGAACCATGAGCTCACAAGCCTCCCCCTTGGTGATCTTGATGTTCCGCTCAAACACGGCGTAGTTGCGGAAGCACAGCTCGAGGGTAGCGATAGCCATGGACTGGGGAATGGCGCAGAAGTTGAACACACTCTGCTCGCGGAGACCGGCCAGGTAGAAGAGACACTCCTCGACGTGCTCCAGAGCATTGAGGATCATCTCAGAGTTGCAGTTCAGCGCAGCATCCTTGTACTCCGGCTTGAAGAGATCCTCGAAATTGTCCACGTGCTTGGACCAGATCTCCTTCGGCCAGAATCGTCGCTCATCATCAAAGTCCTCGCGGATATCTCGGATGATGTTGGTCTTCTGCAGGAAAAGACCCATCGACTTCTGGAGCTCAGGGCGCTTCAGCAGAGCGGGGTTGCCGAACTCGGCCTCAACAAATAGGCGAGTAAGGCCCTCTCCAACGAGACCAGCCACGTAGTAGCAGTAGAGGTCATACTCCTCGACCGTCTTCACGCTAGCATCCTCTGTGGCAGCCTTGACACAGTAGTCAGCCATGCCATTGCCCATCTTGTCGGTGATGTCCTTGACAATGGCCTGGTAGGCGGGCTTCATGTTCTTGAACTCGGTGATGATACTTTGGAACTGAACCAGCAGCTCGCGATCCTTCTCCTCCGGTCGGTTCCCAGTGAAGTTCCAGCCATCCTGGGTCAGGAAGTCCTTGAAATTCCGGAGGAGGGGCTCCTTGGTCTTCAAGGGAATGGAGGTGTCATCCTCAATGGTATCCAGACCACGGAGGACAAGGTAGAAAACTGTGACAGGCAGGAGAAGCTCTGGATGCAGCTCCTTGATGACGGCGCTGAAGCTGCGGCTAGTCTGATCCAAGAATTTGAAGCAGGTCTTTTGTGTCTCGGTATCGTTCTTCTCATTACGTTCATGGGGCGGGTTGTGCCAGACTTTCCTAAGCGAGTGGTATGATTAGCAATGAGCCTAGAGGAGGGTTCCGATTGGAGCGAATCGTTGTGGGACACCAACCATTGAATGATCGACCTCAGTTGGATCGGGTGGAAAGCGAAATAGATGGCATTGCCAATGAAACCCATCGTGGGCAGAGAAAGACACCAAAGTGTCCAGTAAAAGGGGGAAAGGAAGAAAAGTGACCCTAAGTGCGAGTCTGGAGAAAAGAGGGGGGGAATGACAAGAATAAAAGAGACGTGGAGAGAAAAGAAGAGAAGGTGGGAAAAGGGGCGGAGTCGAAGCTCTCGGGAAAAAGAGACTGCGGGCACGTGACTCAGCCCCGTGCGCTCACGAGGCGTCATGCGCGAGTTTGGCGGGGCGCGGGCAGATCAGCTTCGAGTCTTGGAAAAAAAAGTTACGGTTCTCTGATCTTCCCCTCAACCACTCAGTGCTGTTCTTCCCGTGGACGTACTGGTTTCGGCACTTCCTACTCTCGGATCAGACTGTTGCGCAGCGCGTCTTGCCCTGCTGCATCCACGATGGTCGCTGACACCAGCTACTATGATGCCTTGGGCGTCCCGCCGACGGCTACCGAGCTGGAGATCAAGAAGGCCTACCGCAAGCTCGCTATCGTCACCCACCCTGGTATGATCTGGCAATGCCTTGGTGCACATCGCGCCTTCTTACTGAATTTGAATAGACAAGAACCCCGGCGATGAGACCGCCCATGAACGATTCCAAGCGGTATGAACAGGCACCAGCACCGAAACGTCTGTACGAAGACACTAACACATGCGCTGACCTTAGATCGGTGAAGCCTACCAAGTCCTGAGCAATGAAGATCTGCGCAAGCGATATGACAAATTCGGCAAGGAGGATGCTGTGCCTGGTGGTGGTTTCGGTTCGTGCAGCATACGTGATGGTCCTGGATGTCAGCACTGTCGTAGCTAACTCACATTTCACAGAGGATCCTTCGGAGTTCTTCAGCATGATCTTCGGTGGCGAAGCTTTTGTCGATCTCATCGGAGAGATCTCCCTCATGAAAGACCTGACCGCGACGATGGATATCACGATGCAAGAGATGGAGGAGGAGGAACTGGCCGAGTCGGCTGAACAGAAGCTCAACATCCACGATGAGGAGGTCAAGGCTGCCGGTGGAGAGCCTTCTGCCGCATCCGCCAAGGCTGCTGAGGCTGCTGCAGAGGCTTCAGGCCACGAGGATGCACACCCTCCGCCGCCCGCCTACGGTGAGGCGACTGCCCAGAGCTCTGGAACGAGTACCCCCCGACGCTACATGGGACAGCAGGCTCTGATGGACAAGTCGGAGGAGGAAGCACGCATGGAGGCAGCTGGCCTGTCACAGGAGGAGAAGGAGCTTCGCAAGAAGGAGAAGAAGAAGGGTCTGTCCAAGGAGCAGCAGGAGCGTCTCGCTGCATTTGAGGAGGAGCGGAGAAAGGCTCGTGAGGAGCGTGTCAACACCTTGGCTAACAAGTTGATCGACCGTCTCAGCGTGTGGACCGAGACTGATAAGGGCAAGGATGTGACACATGCCTTCGAGGAGAAGATCCGCCTCGAGGTTGAGAACTTGAAGATGGAGTCATTTGGTCTGGAGATCTTGCATGCCGTCGGTGCTACGTATGTCCAGAAGGGCACGTCGTTCCTCAAGTCGCAGAAGTTCCTCGGTATCTCTGGTTTCTTCTCTCGTCTCAAGGATAAGGGTACTCTGGCTAAGGAGACCTGGACTACTATCTCCACCGCTATTGACGCACAGATGACCATGGAAGAAATGGCCAAGCTTGAGGAGCGTGGTGGTGAAGATTGGACGGATGAGAAGAAGGCCGAGTACGAGAAGAAGGTCACTGGCAAGATTCTTGCGGCGGCCTGGCGCGGCAGCAAGTTCGAGATCCAGAGCGTTCTGCGCGAGGTCTGCGACCAGATCCTAGGTGACAAGCGGATTCGCCTGGAGAAGCGCGTGGAGCGTGCTCATGCTCTGGTGCTCGCTGGTAACATCTACGCTAAGGTATGGTGGCACATGAATCCCTTTCTTTCTGACACAAGTACTGACTTTTCATCCCAGGCCGAGCGTGATCCCGAGGAGGAGGGTGACTACATGGCCTTTGAGCAGCTGATGGCAGAAGCGATGCAAAAGAAGGGCAAGGATGAGAAGAAAAAGAAGAAGTCTAAGCACGGCCACGAGTCCCCCGAGACATCGCACGCCGAGGAGAAGCCTACTGCTGCTTAGATTTCTGATTGCTTCATATCTTAGTCCTGCTTCCCTAGCCCATCTGCTCTTTTACGTCCGAACATACACAGTGCTTGTTTGTCCCGATTGTGTATTCATGGGTTCTCCTTTCTTTGCAGCGACATATTCTCGCTGGAATCGCTCGAGGTCCTCACGCATAGTTTGAGTCATAGATTGCCCTATAATTATATACCTGAGCTTACAAGAGCCGATTCAATCGATTGCAGCGACAGTCTTTTATTCTACTAGGGAGGATTTTACAAATTTGGCACTTTTACAAGTCCGGCACACAAAATAAAGGAGCACACCTCGGTATTAATCATCATTAGAACTACAATATCAACAACATATTAATTAGGATATATCCAAGTGCAAAACCAAAGGGGGTATCTCTCCACCCAACCACAACCTTCCTATACCATTATCATATCGCAAGCACCGGAGTTTTGAGACAGCAAAGCCACGTTTTGAAATCATTTTATCGTCATCGATCATCGGTTACTTGTCGTCGAAAGTGTTCGATCACGGATAACCTGCATGTTTCTCGGGGTAGACGGCGCTGTCACCGCTCAACTCGGCGCTGGCGATACCGGACGGCGAAGAGGGACTATACGTTTGGCTGGTGGGTGGCTGGTTATGTAAAGCCTCAGCATCACGACTCGACAGCTCCGAAGCAGCAACGGGGGCTGGGGCCGTACCCATCGGCACATCATTGGCAGGGGGAGGGACGGTCGAGACCTGGGGTTGCTCTGGGTCCACTGCCCCCTTCTTCATGGACTGGTAGCCGGCCCAGTCTGAGAATAGAATGCCGCACACGGCGAGGATGGCGATGATGAACAGGGCGAGGAAGAGGAGCCTAGAGGTTGTATGTGATGATTAGCATGAAGAGAGAGGAAGAGGATTTGGGCTGGGGAGGCATACCAGAGGAGAACGGCAAAGGCAATGACAGCGTTTAGGTAGGCACTCCAGCTGGTGCCACCGCCGAGCTCGGCCTCGATATCTGCAAAGCAGGCCAGCCAGAAGACAAAGGTGATGAAGTAAAGGACGATGAATGTAACACCGAGGATAGTGTTCAACTTGCGGCTGACAACGCCCTTGCGCGCATAGAACCAGGGGAGGACGAGGGCAGCAGCACACAGAAGCATGGTCCAGCAGGCCGTGAAGATGATGAAGATCAGGATACCTGGAGCACTTTGATGAACAGTCGTGTAGGAATAACCCTGGTAGGGGTCCCAGGTGTACACCTCGGTACTACCAGTGAAGGCAGTAGTGACATAGGCACACAGGCCCAACTCAACAATGGCAAAGGCCAAGGAGGTGCCCAACAGGACGTAGAGGACGATATGGAGGGCCAGCATGACTGCGAGGCAACCTGTAAGTTCAAGAGAATCAACACTGCTTGAGGAGGAAGATGCTCAGGAAGGGGGAGGGAGAAAGGAAAAAGAAAACAAAACAAAATGTCAACAGGAGAGTCGACAGTGCATCTTACCAGTCAGGATCCCTTGCGCTCTTTATTCTACGCTCCACGTGCGGCTCTGCTGGGGAGAGCTATCGAGTCCCCAACAGATAGCAACATCGCCCAGAGACATCCCAGCGAATCGCAACGCGTCAGAGTGTCCATTGATGCTCGGAGCTCCCATCAAAGTTCCCCAAACTCCCCCAAAGCTGACTTGGGTGGTCCATCGGGTAGTGCCTCCCGATGGACTATCTAGTACTCAGGAGGACGAGACATCCTCACAACCAAGGATCAGCCCTAAATGAAGGCCAGAGCTTGGTTACGAACCAGTCCGGTTCGGCACGCGGCGCCACCAGAAAGTCTGGTCTCCAATGGGCTTGGGCATGGTAGGGGCTGATACGAGCGACCACGTCGTGATGGCGTCCGCCCTGCTCCCGAATCGGTGGATGGTAAGCGAGTGTGATGTTTCGGGCCGGGTGGTTTTCGGTCCCTGCTGAAGATTATTGGATCGTTGGATACAGAGCTGAAGCTGGCTGAAGTTTGAACCCTGTCACCCTGAAGGATGAATGACCGGAGCCGCCTTGGAGTATTCCAGGTGTGGGGGGTTTTTTATTGTGATCTGGTTCGGGGGGGTGATGGCCGAGGGAACCAGCCAGGAGTGCAGACTCAGGCACGCAGGCACAGTGTTATGGTAAGCAAGAGAGTCTGCTGGGCAGGTTAAGTCCTGCAGGATTTAGTTCTGTGTTCCTGACCCCGAACATGTTAGTAATTTAGTATCACCGGTCGGGTGAGAGTGCCCATCCTCGTGTGATGTGATGCATCGCCTCAAATGGAGAAAGTCGGCAGTCAAAGAACCAACGATCGGGTCCAAGCCCCAAAACGCCAAGCTGAAGAAGAGAAACACCTCCTCGCATCCTCGCCCGCACTATTGATGCGCCGAGCGTTTACACTGTCTCTCAGTCGTCATAGGGTAGCCCTGCTGCCACCTGATAGAGAATTCCACCGAGGATGGAGATTTAAATGGGTGATCTCCCGTGGTATAGCTCTGGACAGAACACTCCCATCATCCATGATCATGTCCACGGAAAGATGACCGTGGTCCTCGGCTGTGCTCACCCTGTCGAGACTCGAGGCTCATTGATCTCTTCAGTGCTGAACTCGGCGAAACTTCATGATCGACACAACAATTTCCTCGTTTGGATGGGCGCAGCCTCAGAATGCCTAAACAGTTCAGTCGTCAGTCAAGTCAAAAATATGGAGATTGGAGTATGCAGTTATGTAGTCAGGACTCCCAGAGTGACTATGCTTACTCTTTGCTCACAACAATCATCTCCCATCATGGATGCTTTCTCCTGCCGATCGTACTCTTAACTCCAACGCCGACGTTGAACCGTCTTTCTCCGGGGTATGTATCTCAGGACGGAGTACTCCGTACCTGATCTTGCTCAACCTGCCTATAATCTGACAAGTTCTTCAGCTTATGATAAATAATCAAGCAATCAACTAAATGAAATTAAATGAATGCATATCTCCCAGGGATGTCCTATCGGAGTCCGGAGATATTGATTCCCCTCCGATAGCCCCAGCCTTCTGCTATCTTTGGGCCATCTCTAGTATGTACCCCCCGACCGTACGCGATGGAGACAACTCCTACCTACTACGACGTGTCTGTATGGCATATTTCCCAAATTTAGGCAAGTAGCAAGTTATCACGATCTTCCATTCTTTTAGACATCTTGCCTTCAATCAAAAATAACAACCATTTCATCATATCAGTCGCCGGTTGTGTCGCCGCCGTGGCACAAACAAGCCTCTTCTTCCCCACATTCCCAATACCACCCAAAACTCTTGGCTCTGATAACAACCAGAACCACGGTCACTGCCGATTTACACATTGGCTATACTCCTCATCGCAGTGGGTCGATCCTCTCGCCCTAAATCATGGCTCGCGTGCTCAGTTTTCCCTTATCGCTTCACAGGGCTAGGGTGGAGTCTCTGTGCTTGTTGATAACTTGATGCATGGTGATAATGCGGAGAAACGGGACACCAGAGGCTCCAGCCTTCCCGGCTGGGAATGATCCCAGTCGATCACCTCCTCGCAGCGATCCTCTATGGTATATATATATGGGGTCGACTCTTCCAGTCCGTCGCCTCATACCTTGCATCTCACAGCGGTCGGACACGTTCAATTGCGCTGGCTCAAGACTGAACCACTCAGTCAATCATCATGACGGTTCACCAATCTACTACACTTGCTCTGCTGGCCCTGGCCGGTACTCATGCAGCTGCCATGGCAGTCTCGAGCTCGTCGACCACGACCTCGGCAGCTGCACCGACGGGAACCTCCTATGCATCTGGATTTGATATGACGACTAGCTGGGGGAATCTGAGTCCCTATTCCGATGCGCCAGGTTTCGATGCCTCCAAGGGGTACCCAATGGGATGTGAATTGTCGCAGGTACACGTTCTGCACCGCCACGCACAGAGATATCCCAGTTCCTGGCCTACCGATGGCGGTGGTATGGAAACATTCGCTCAGAAGGTAGCCAATTACTCTAAAAAGTCAGACGGCAAAGTCGGCTCCGGGCCACTGGCATTTCTCAATGATTGGGAGTACATGCTGGGCGAGAATTTACTGTTGGCTACAGGCGCCGCTACTGAAGCGACCGCGGGTGCTTTGTTTTGGAGCATGTATGGCCGTCTACTGTACCATGCTGGACCTGGCAAGGCTGTGTACGACTCCTCAATGAATGTGTTTTCCAATGGCACTGCTCGCCCGAAGCCTACCTTCCGCACCACTTCATATCCGCGGATTCTGGAAAGCGCTCGCTGGTGGTTGAGTGAGTATTGGCTCTGCTCCATGCTTATCACGAGATACTGAATCTGACTGTTCATGACCTCAGGTGGATTCTTTGGAAATACTGGTGCCAACAGCTCGTACGCAGAATATGACCTGACGATCATTCCAGAGGAGAAAAACTTTAACAATACACTTTCCTCGACGTCGGCATGCACCAACGGTTCTGATGTTGGGTAAGTGGCAATATCCCTTATCGCATACAACAGACACTAATCAGCTCATTACACAGAGACTACGCCCTGGCGGATTACCTTCCATCTTTAACCACTGCCGCTCACGATCGCTTCTCCAAGTTTCTACCTCGTGACTTCAACCTAACTTCTATGGACGTCTACGCCATGTTCAGCATGTGTCCCTACGAGTACGCGACCCTAGGCCGCTCATCCTTCTGCTCCCTCTTCACCGAGCAGGAATGGAAGGACTTTGAGTATGCCATTGACTTGAGTTTCTATGCCAATTTCGGCTACGGCGCGCCCAGCGGGCGTGCGCAGGGTATCGGCTACGTCCAGGAGCTAGCCGCTCGCTTACAATCCCGCCTAATCATGAGCAGCGATAGCAGCATCAACTATACCTACGACGACAATACCAGGGATTTCCCTCTTGGCCAGCCGTTTTACATGGACATGTCTCATGACAACGTTATTATCGCCGTGCTAGCTGCTCTGGGGCTGGACTATTTCAAGGCAGGTCCGCATGGCCTCCCGACTGCTGTTCCCCATTCTCCTCCTCACCACTTCAACGCCAAAGAGGTCAGCCCCTTCGGCGCACGTTTATTCACCGAAGTCTGGACTTGTCCAAAGGATGTCTCGTTCGACCACCTTCAGGAGCAAATGTATAAGAATCCAGATCTATCGTCACAGTCAGATACGACGGATTATATCCGATTCGTGCTGAATAATGCTCCCGTGTCGGCTAAGGGATTGTGCAATGCTGCTGTGAATGGGTTCTGCCGGATGGAGGAATTTTTGAAAAAGGTTCCTGGCTTGGATGAGGAGGCAATGTATCAGGAGGCCTGTTTTGGTGACTACAATATCACAACGCAGGTTGCCAATGGACAGCCGATCCAGTGATTCAATGATAAGAAAAATCATGGTTTTCATGTGATTATATACCACAAATTTCAGAGATACAGATACATTTATTCCAAGTGTCCAGTCTTAAACACTGAAGACTCGAATGTAGACGGGTGTATCTCGAGCGGATGTTGGCTGTCACGCCACTGACAAGCTCATGGATTTGAAACTTGCTTCTTTTAATACTTCATTCAAAAGGCAGATAGCGATGTTGCCTTTTCTTCCATTGATACTAGTAGGATGAACCCGAGCATAGAATACTTGGATGTGAAATAATAAAATTTTAACAGTCAATCCGACGCAGAACAGACCGATTGAGATGCTTAGGAGAAACCGAGCTGATCCCCGACAGATGGAGATTCAGATTCAAATCTCCGAGTAGGCTCTTCAGAACGTGTCGCACTCCCTCCTCGCCTTGGAGAGCCAATCCATAAACATATGGACGACCGATCAGGACCATCTTCGCCCCAAGCGCCAACGCTTTCACGATATCAGCACCACAGCGCACACCAGAGTCAAAGATGATTTCCAGTTTATCTCCCACGGCGTCCACAATCTCGGGCAAAACATCCAAAGACGCAATACCCCCATCTTGTTGCCGTCCGCCATGATTGGAGACGACAATTCCCTGGACACCATATTCCACAGCCTTCTTCGCGTCAGCCACCGTCTGAATTCCTTTCAAAACAATTGGGCCATCCCAATGTTCTTGGAGAAATTTGATATCTTCCCAGCCGTTACTCAGACCGGGAAAGACAGTGTGAGCCCACTCTGCAGCTGCAGTCCCTACGTCCTCCTCGATAGGCTTCCCATGCTTCTCCTGGAATTTGCGGCGGTACACCGGGTCAGAAAATCCCAATGCTACGCCAATGTCGTCAGGTCGAAGGAAAGGATTGTATCCGTTGTCCAAGTCGCTGGGTCTCCATCCGAGAATGTACGTATCCAAAGTGACCACCAAAACCTTGTACCCGGCCGACCTCGCCCTAGACAACAGGCTCGCTGTGATATCGTTGTTCTCATTCAGAGGCCAGTAGAGCTGATACCAACGAGACCCATTTCCATTCGCCTCGGCGACATCCTCGATGCTCGTAGCGGATGCCGTGCTGAGGATGTATGTGACATGTTCCTTCTGAGCAGCCTTCGCCGTCGCAATTTCTCCATCCGGGTGGAAAATACGCTGCACGCCCACCGGAGCAATGGCGATCGGATAATCGTAGGTCTCGCCAAAAAGCGACGTTTTGAGGTCAGGGAAGTCGCTCTTAACCAGGCGTGACGGCACGATCCCCCATTTCTTGAATGCTTTCTTGTTGTTGTCGTCCGTATCACGGACCCCGGCTGATCCCCAGACGTATCCATATGCTTCGGTTGATAGCTGATGTTTGGCCAGCTTTTCCCATTCGAGGCAGTTGAAGGTTAACGAGGGCTTTTGGCCTTGGAGACCGGCCTGGTACACCTCGTTTTCATATGTGTATGGGGTTGGGTTGGCGACCGAGTTGGTATCCAAGTTGCTATCCGGTTTAGACGACATGATGATTTCTGAAGCGAATAGCGGAAAACTGAAAGGTTTGGCGAAGATAGTTTGGGTTGGGAGTGGCAAAAACAAGCAATCAATGAATCTGATGAAGAAATATCTCAAGGGAAAAGGGAGGAGCTTTTATAATTTGCACAGCTCCAATCCAGGTTGGCATTTGGGCTCTGGGATTTACATGACAGCAGGCTTTCTGAAGCCGAGCTCGCCCGAGACTAGACCGAGGGGCTTGAATCTATCTTTCCTTTCGTCGGGGGTTGAGGTCAGAGGTCATTACAATTGCCAGGTTCACTCAGGCAACCGTGGAATTGAGGTGGGTAAGTTGACGCACTTCTGACCGATTCATACTCGGCCGACATATAATACCTCGTCATAAACTAGTCGTCAAGTGGGGCCCTTGGATCAACCCGGGAACCCGATGATCCGGTTCGGGGAGCAATAGAGATACTCCAGCTTCTGGCCTGCTAGCTTCTCATCCTCTTTCTCATCCTCTGAGGCTCTGATGAATGTGATTAAGCTTCAGTCTTGTGCTAATATTACACTTAAACGTTATGTTCCATGGTTTTCCACATATCTCCGTCGCATTTAAGGTAAGCGACGTGCTCTGGAGCTCATTCTAGAGAATTTAGGATCTTTGTGAGGTTTAGTGTTAGTATTCTCAGTTCGCTATGACCATAAGAGTATCTCCCATATCGGCCAGTAGACCGGGAAATAGTCTGCGATCGGGTCCAAAAGCTCCTTCTGTTCAGGCGCGGGCCAACCGATTAAGCCCGCGCCGGCCCGGGGCCCAACAGTACATAAATCACCGGATCAAAACGGTCTTAGCAGTATAATCTTACTTCCACCCTCAAGAATCTGGAAACTCTTACATAAATTACATAAAGCTAATATTTCGCATGTTGACAGGACCCGCGGGCCTAAGAGGCTGTAGCTATAACCCGCCGGTGATCGGGGCGGCTGGTAACAATCATCCCCCAGTGAGGTTTAAGGGTCGGGTGGACGCCCATGGATCACTGGAGGGCGATCAGTACTACCTGTCCCCAGGCACCACACGAAGCAAGAAAGATGGATGGTGAAGCGCGGTTCTCATTTCATAGCTTGTAACTGGTTTAAATACTCGAAAGTTATTCACCGGTTGATTGAATCAAAAGTTTGCCCATTGAAAAATTCAGGTTTATCATGCGAGGGAGCATACTTTGCTGGCATATGTTGAAGCATGCAGGCCTTCCCCTCGAGCTTCAAATTCGAGCCACACTAGTCCAATGGGGTCGGCTTCAATGTCAGCTCTATTTAATCGTGAACAACACCGGAATAGTTAGAAATTGGTAAACTAACCAAGTTGTCAAGTCCTAGAACCTAGATGAGACCACAACAAAAATGAAACTATGAACAGCTGCCTGACCAAAATTAAGGTTATAATTTGTTATTGTCATGTCTCTAGCACATACGACCATAGGGTGTGGAGAACAGGGCTTCCCGTCCGCTCAGCCGTACTTAAGCCACACGCCGGCCAGTTAGTAGTATGGTGGGTGACCACATGCGAATCCTGGCTGTTGTATGTTTTTGTTAATTGTCGAGTGTAGACAGAACTCGTCGGGCTTGATGCTTTTGCCACTTTACTTTTCAGCCCCTTCAGGCCCCTTTACCTGAACGCCCTGAAGGTCCTCTATTCTTCACTCAAACGCCTTAAAGGCCCCTAAAGCGATGACGTTGGCTAAACTTGCCTTCCTTCCCACCTCCACCCCCCTTCGCGTCCTATCTTTACTTTTTGTTGGCCTGAACAGAGCCTGATTGGAGTTGATCACGGAAAATAGATTCACCGTGGCTATTATAACTGTCTGGTCTGGTCTTGGTTATCTCTTCTCTAAGGACGCGGTGAAGATTCTGACTAAAGAAGAGGTACAGAAACGAACGGCTCGCTCCCACGGAAATAACCATAATTGAAGAGGCGGAATATATGGGCACTTAAAACTGAATTAGACTAGCAACTCTTTTTATTCTCCCGGATGGACCAGCACTGTCTCTAATCTCTATATCCGACTGTTTCTTGGAGGATCGAAGACCTCCTGTTCATAGCTCAATTTATGTACAGTCTTCTTCCAAAACAGGAAAGAGGGGTAAACCCAAGATAGGAGGGAAACACGAGATTGTGTAACCTCATACAGGGTCCTTCCCTGCAGGAGCTCTCCGTCGTATAGATAACGAAAGGCTAGCGGTCCACTGCCGAAGGATTGCCGTTCTGTCAGTGTTCCCAGGTAAGCCTGAGGCACCAACATGGGAATAACCTCCTAACAGGGTTATATCATAACATGCACGAAACACTCTTGATGACTCGACCTTCCTTGACCTTGACCTCGACCTCGATCGTTTGGTCGTGCATGGTCTGCTCGTCCTCGTTTGATTCTGCATGGTTTGCCCTGCAGGTTTGTTGATTGCCAGGACCAGGCTTTTATTCTTTGTGTTTTGTAGGCCTTTTCCTTTTCCTTCTCCTTCTCCTTCTCCTTCTCCTTCTCCTTCTCCTTCTCCTTCTTCGTCCTCTTGTTCTTCTAGATAGACCAATTTGACTTCGTTCTCCTCTGCTTCCTGTGTGCTTTGGTGTCTATGACACCATCACCTCTATATAATACTAGTGATTTACGCTCTATCTATTGCAACTCTAGTATATTATACTACTATAGTACGGATTAGAAAGAGGCAATTATGTACATTCTCCATCCCACTACGGGTCATGAACCAGAACGCGCCGACAGAAACTATTTCATAGTTATCAGATTCAATTGAGCAAAACCTCCCCGCGCCATAGCTGAATACACTCTCAGTCCATCTCAATAATGAGAAACCTCGGTTTCGGCGCTATGTAGCGGTACGCACTCGTCAAAAGCGTCACCTCACTCCACAGATCCTCCGCATCCGTTTGCGCCGGCCGGTCCGTGTAGAAGAACTCTCCGAGGAGGGGCCGCACCTGCGTCGTCCAGTCCTCCAGGGCGAGCGAACGCACGACATGCGCGAGATGGCCTACAAACCAAGCGTGCGAGCTGTGTCCCTGTGAGGCCATGCCGCCGATGAATAGGAGCCAAAGGAGCAGGTCTGGTGCTGTATCGTGAAGGGTTGACGATGATGATGATGATGATAATGATGATGATGATATCTCCGCTAGCCTTATCTCGAGGCTTTGTTTGAATGTCTCGACCATGTACCGCAATATTGGTAGGTCTCGCAAGTTGGAGACGCGTGTATACAGGTAGATCATTAGGGAGAGACGGAGAGGTTCGTTCAGGTTGAAACAGTGACGGCACTGGTGGCGGCTTTCGAGTTCATCACCGGGTGTGTGGTTGTGGCTGTAATGCGTGGACAGCAGTTCATGCTGGATGATGACAAAGAGGTCATTGTCTGTGGGTGCAACGACTTTGGGGAATCTGATTCCAATCTCAAAATGCCGAATAAGTCTTCGAAAGGCCTCGAGTAGGGATTTCAGCGTTGGATGGATCTGTGTGTGCCAGGGGGCTGTGGTGAAGCGAATGCCGAGAGATAATAAAGTGGTGGGGATCATGTAATCATCATATCGAATTTCCTCTCCCTGGAATATGTTCGATACGTGGAAAATCCCGTTTCGGAACTTTTGCAGCATCGGAAAGATGGGTTCCGTGTTTTGCAGCGCCGCGAGCATAAGAGCACCTCTAACCCAGGTTAGTAGGGATAATCAGTACCAAGATCAGGAGAGCTACTTACTGATATACTGTGGACAACATCATGTGCTCGAGGTCATTCACGCCGCCCATTATGGACACAAGAGTTTTCAGTCCCTCTTTATGGGCCAAGAGGGCATCAAAATTCCCACCAATAGCCTAGTTGCACTTAAGCTTAAGTGTCTGTCAAGACTGTTGTTTTAAGATCGGAGGAAAACGCACCTCATTACCCACAAGTGCGCTTACAAGGAGGAGTGTAGGGTGCGTAGCTGATTTCGCCGGGTCTTGCAGAGATTCATTAAGGGCCTTTATAGCTTTCACGCGGAAGTATATGGAATCCCTCATCGACTTCTGGATAACGTCGGCGGAGCTGCCTTGGATAGTCCCTATAAGCGCCTTGTCTTCCGCAGCCCTAAACGCGCAAGTCTGAAGCATGGCGGCCGAGGTCATTGCCTTTTGCGACCACCAGTTCTGCACATGCGACGCATCGAACGGATACGAGCAGTTAATGATTCGGTCCCTATCTATTCGAAACGGTTAGGATACTTTTAAGGCTTCGCCCCGCTTAGGTGGCCAACAGCAGGCCAGCCAGCCAGTGGGTGAGCGAATCACGTACAATGATGCAAGTACATCCACAGCTTCCCCGTCATCGGTATGGCGAACGTGTCAAAGGGGTCCCCGTAGCGCTGGCTTGGGGTTATTGTGAAGGCCATCACTTTCTGCGACTTCCCTTGAACACGCGTTGGATTCTTTTTCATGCCATTTTCTTGGGCCTTTTCCTCGCTGCCCTTGGTCATAGTCTGTTGCAACACCACGCGGTTTGTGGGGAACCGCGATCTCAGCCTATCTATAGAAGCCTGTTTCTTTTGTTGGTGGAATCTTTTTTGAACAAATATCCTCTCCCGCCTACCAAACGACCCACTTGCTTCGGCTCCATCGCTCTGCAAGTGAACAAACATGAAATTGCTCTTGCTTGTCGGATTTCCCCGTCCAAGTCTCAGGGGTAAGCCCTCTGGCGGGGGAGCTCCGGGGCATTGCTGCCCGGATGAGGAGGATGGCGACTTTGATGGGTCGACCGCCATAGCAGAGAGGACGGCGGCGGGGTCTGCAATTGATCTTGGCACAAATGGTAGTGGAGGGGAAAAAAAAGGATCAGAAGGATCCTGAAAGTACTCATTTTTTTTGATTTCGACCGGCCCCCATTTTCTTCAGAACGGGGTTAATGTAGCCGAAACCAGCACAAGCGAACCAGGGGAAAGCCCTCATTGATAATCCCCACTTGCCTGGCCGGGGTTCGCACTTTTTTCTGTAGAGTTGTTGGTCTTAGTATTTGTGAGCGATGGGGATTATCGTTCCAACTCGTACTATCATCGACCGCATTTGAGGTTTTCTATTGACACCCCCTGCCAAAAGAGGGCGCACCCCCTACCACGTGATTTCTGTCTGATTTCTGCCTGATTTACCCCCAACCTGCCAAGCCTGTAATAATACCTAACGGTCCACAACCTTATCCCATAGTATTATGTAATCACATGACAGGTCGATTCCACCATATCTATCCTTGGCCTAGCCCTCCTTTCTATTCAGATCACGTGCCCCTGCTTGATCCCCTCCGAATCTCCGATAGCTGTACCGCCTAGTCATGTGACTGCCTACCCTACACACCACTAGATTTACATGAAGCTATTCAGAGGATATCCTCCCTACACCCGCTACCCCCCCCCCCCCCTCCCTCCTAGCTCGCGGTGGATCATCGATCTTCCACCCAAAGATCAGCCGAAACCCCACCGGCCGCCAGTTCGCGAATACGATTCAAAACAGCTTGCGAAGCAGGAAAATTGAGCGAGTAGAAGGCACATGATTTTATGTGTGTGATTTCAGTGAATTCAGCAAGGTCATGTTGGCAGCGTCCCCACTTCGGCCGTACAAAATGAAGAACGTGCCTAAAATTATGGACTGCAAGGCGATATTGTTTACCCCATCCTGGGCGATCACAAAGCGTCTCCAGATGTATGTGGAAGTTCTCACAGATATATCGCTCTCCACTACAAATGCTTCCTGAAGATAGATCATCGTGAAAGTACTGCATGCAAAAGTACTGCATGCACTGGCAGGTAGTAAGGTACAATGGCACATAATATTAAAGAATTTGCTGCGAAGGAGCAGACATATTTCCCCCCATTCCAGGCAACAACCTGCCAATGACGACTGCGACAAATCGTGCGTCCAACTAGGAACGGTGGGGTGATCTGCGGTTTATTGTTACACCAAACTCCTCGGGAGTAGCCTTGGCCTTGCAGAATGAATCCCGAAGTAACTGAGAATGCAAGGGAGCCAAATACGAAATAATGACCCCACTAGCCTCGTAGAGCTACAGTAGTATTTTCTTGTTCTATGCAATAGGTTAATAGATCCAATATTGATCTGCTTTTTGCATGGTCGCGGTCTATAAAGAACCCCGACTTGCCCATCGCCAGCAGCCATGAGACCCGAAGAAGCTAGTCCCATCAGTCAAAATGTCCATCAAGACAGTGTTTATCTCGCTGTTGGCGTTGGCCGGAGCGGTCTCCGTGCCTCAGACTGATTTCGATGTCATTGTCGTTGGTGGAGGCCCCGCGGGTCTCAGCGCCCTCAGCGGTGTTGCTCGTGTCCGACGCAATGCTCTGTTGTTTGACAACCAGCAGTATCGGAATGCCCCAACCCGGGAAATGCACGATGTCATTGGAAGCGACGGTGAGTGACGCTCCAGAGTATCCAAACGATCCATCCCCGGCCAGATCTCCTGATATCAATAGGCACCCCGCCTGCAACTTTCCGAGGTCTAGCTCGAGAACAGATCTCGAAATATGATACCGTTCACTTCAAGAACGAGACGGTGGAATCTATTATCCCGATAGACGGTGATTTCTCCGCTTTCAGCGTCACCGACGCTACCGGAGAGACCTACACCGCACGCAAGATCGTGCTTGGTACCGGCTTGCGTGACTTGATTCCCCCAACCCCCGGCATGCGTGAAGCGTTCGGCAAAGGAATTTTCTGGTGTCCCTGGTGCGACGGTTATGGTGAGTGTTGTGCCAAAATTTGTACATGCCAGATCGAGAAATTGACCCAACCACCGCCCTTCAGAGCACCGTGACCAGCCCTTTGGCATTGTCGCTGATGTTGCGAGTGTGCTTGGTGCCGTCTTGGAGGTCCACACCCTGAACAGCGATATCATTGCATTCACCAACGGTACACGGACGCCTGATGGTGAGGCTCGTGCCGCGGCAAAGAATCCCGACTGGGATAAGCAACTGGAGGCCTGGAATGTCACCATCGATAATCGTATTATCAAATCTTTTGAGCGTCTTCAGGACGGTGGCGCGCACCGCGACAATGACGAGGACAAGCAGTACGACAAGTTCCGCGTGCATTTCACCGAGGGCGAGCCAGTGGAGCGGAATGCTTTCCTTGTTGACTACCCCACCGACCAGACCTCGACACTCCCAGCTCAGATGGGTCTTGAAATGGACGACAGCAAGATCAAGGTCACCACTGCTATGCGAACCAACGAAACGGGCGTGTTCGCCATCGGGGACGCTAACAGCGATGGCGCCACCAACGTCCCCCATGCTATGTTCAGTGGCAAGCGTGCTGCCGTTTACATTCACGGTGAGTTTCGCCCCAGGCATGAACCATGAAACGTGGCTCAATTACTGACTAAAAATTGATCACAGTTGAAATGTCTCGTGAGGAGTCCAAGTCAAAGATCTCCAAGCGCGAGGGCATGATCTCTCAACGTGAACTCGAGGAGGAGGCTAACAACGCTATCGGTGACAATCTTGAGCGTGAATGGAAGCGCGCCCAGGATCTGCAGTGAGGCTGGCGATTTTGACATGGCTCAAAGCTATGTGTAGTGTATTCACTATTTCGGGAATATCGTAGTTCAGATCAAATCACATAGTCTTAATAATTGACGCGATCTTGTGAACGGGAGATTACGTTGCACGCTGCCTCGAAATTCAACTCACCATTCCACTCTCGTATTACACTCATCAATTTGATTGTTTACTGATGGGCTAGTGCTCCCGCCTCCGGGGCACTTTCGAATATTTAGGTAAATGAGAAATGGACCGCCCTCCTTCAGTATGAATCCAGTAGTAGTTTACATAGTTATTGTTTGTTAGCGAGACAATTGGCCTGACTGGTCTCTCACAGATAAAACCTCTGGGTGCGAGCGTCCTTCCACACACACACTGTCTCATGTAACTGGACGGCACACTCAAGATTGGAAGATCTAGATACGGGAGTAGCCTTAGCCGGAGTGGGAGCAAGTCGTTCGATCGGATTGATTATCTTTTAATCTAGGAGCGAGGCAACATCTTTACGCCATAAAGATGACTGGTATTGAGTCAGGGTCATAGCAGTAGGCCCTGATTCAATCTCGTCTCCATGTACAGATCTAACGAGACCTAAAGTTGCTAGAGGTGATAACATTCAAATAACATTCAAATCTCAAAGGAGTCAGCCTTGTGCCCGACACGAGGGATGATGAATCGATGAATCAGGAGTAATAAGACCTAGCCAGACAGGAATGCAAATCTTTTAGAGAGTAATCTCTTCCTGCCTTCTTCTCACAGCAATTCTTGCTAATGGGTCTGCGGACAATCTCATTCCGGATTTCAGGATCCGTGGTGTGCATCCTTCAGCCAACCGGAAGTCATACTTCATGATAACATGACACAGGATAACCTTCAGCTCAGCGGCAGCGAAGAATCGCCCTGGGCAAGCGTGTTTTCCAAAGCCAAAACCCATATGCTGAGGGGAAGGCGAAACAAACTGGGCCACGCTTTCCATGTCCGTAGATCCCTCGCGGAGCTTCAGGAACCGGTAAGGATCGAATGTTTCGGGGTCTGGGTAAATACTGGGATCCCACATCTTGCTGCACGAGACAAGGATGATGTCGCCTTTTGGAATAACGGTTCCATCAGATAGTTTGACATTGCTTTCTGCTTTACGGGCCATTTTCGCTGTTTTTATTGTTAGTATGGTGGACTCCAAGGGGTAGATAAGCACCAACCAATAGCCATGGGCTTGACGCGTTGAGATTCTTTGATGACGCTGTCCATCAACTTGAGCTTGTACATCGTGCTTTTGTTCCAGCCACCGTCTCCGAGCACATTGATAATTTCCTTTCGAAGCTCATGAATGAGCTCTTCACGTTCACAAAGATCGAGGATCGTCTGGGTGAGTAGATCGGTGGTTGTGTGAATAGCCGCTGTAGAAAGAGCTAGTTGCATTGCAGCCTGACCAAAAGACTGACTTGAGGAGTTCTCCTCAAGCCACTGGATCGCATCGTGATATGTTTCTTCTGGTTTGCCCTCCGCGATGGCTGCCTTTCGAGCTTTCTTTCGCTCCTCGACAACCGGGTTGATGATATCATTGGCCTCCGCGAGCTCCTGTCGGATCCTTTGGCATTTTGGTAAGAAGCGCGCCGCGATGGGACGCAAAATCTCGGGCCAAAGTCTGAGCTGTGCAGCAGCCATCAGGGAGTCGATTGTGTAGTTGACCGTGATTCGTAGCCAGTCGGGGTTACGGCAAATCTTCTCACCTAAAAACACCCGGGACGAGAGTTGGGCAATCAGGCCAAGCGCCTTGGGCCTTAGGTGAATGTCATGCCAGGCTGGACAGCAAGGAGATCAGTAAGTGACAAAATTTCACGCCTAGATAGAAAAATGCTAACCCGTGTTATCCGTCCATTGCTCGTTTAGGACGAGATTTGCTTCGTTGGACATGGGTTCCGTGATGTTGACTGGTCGAATGAGCAAGCTGAAATCATGTGGCAATGGGTCATATCCTACTCAGATTTTGGGTGAGCTTGGTTCGGACGGTATCTTGAATAATATCCGAGGTGACGGTGACTTTGACGGCATCAAAGCCTGAAATATTGACATGGTGCTCAGTCACCAAAGCACCGCTCAATGTCAGCGCGCGATGACTGCGAATATCCTCTGCATAATCAGCTGAGAGGATAGTTCTTATGCCATTCTCTGTGACGACTCGAAAGGCCCCAGCCTACGGAACGGATTAGAACTTCGAGTCTAACTTCTCAAAGCCACAGAAAATACCTTTGCAAGACCGCTCATGATCAGATTGTGCGCATCTTTCAAGTAGCGCTGGCGCGCTTTTGCGATTCCAAACTCAAAAGGACGCTTGCTGTTTACCAAGGGCAGCTGAGACTTCTGACCGGAGGTCAAAAAGAAAAACAGCCCTGACAGAGTGACCACGGCAATGAGACCAGTAATCTCAAAATTGGCCAAGAATGGCGGTTGATGAAAAGTCATGATGGAGCAATAGCGCAACCTTGAAGAATTATTATCCGGTGGAACAGCAGGAACGGAGAGGACGGAGGTTTTGCGAAGGGCATTGAAATGGTGCTACAAAGAACTGCGCCTGGGGCATGGAAAACACTGACTAATACCAGGTCCCGGCCCAAACCAAGTCCTCAATAGTCCCTCGGACTTAGTTTTGTGTGTTCAGTTTCTATCATGCATGTTGAATTACGAAAGCTCCCAGACTATTAACTTCCAGGTTGATTGAATCCGCGCCCTCGTTCCAAGACAGGTACCGTAATGGGATACACACGTCGAAACCAGGCGAGATGCATCATACGATCCTTGCAGGCCTACGTTGAATTACATCAAAACAGAATTTTTACTATTGAGTTCTGTGTTATTCGCGGATAAGCAGGTTGCAACTTGCATAACATTCTTCGAGCTTTGCAGCTCATTGTACGGAGTATATATTCATGCAACGCATTGAATCACTAGTGGTGTCGATCTGGCCCACAGCCCATGCACAATAGTGGGGAAAAGTCACGACGGTGTATCCGCGCATAGATGTGCACCAGAATAGGAGCGTGTGGCTGGCTGATAATCCTATGTACTCTAGCCCCGTACCGATACAGAGGATCGTTGACTCACTAGCGTTAGGTTGCTTTTACCGACACAGATGTTCATATCACAATAACAATGTCGCACAGAACTTGGGGCAAAAAACCGCTAGACCAAAATGCTTCATGAGCTACATTCTTAGTCTATACGGCCATTTGTTTTTCTGACAAACAAACTCCGGCTATCCAAGGTTTCGCGCGTATTTGCCATCTCCTCCTTTTGGGCCTCAGTAGCTTCCCGTTATTCTAAGCAAATAGTGTATCGAGAGAATGACTGCATTTGCACAACTGCTCATTCGATGAGCCGTGTACAAGGGTGATTAAGATTTTTATTCCGTGTTCTGTTATATTGCGTCCTGAATGGAAGTCCCAAAACCAAAGCCATAACCATCCACAAAATGAATGGATGGCTAGGATATGGTGTAATCGAGCTACCTACTCTTCATCCAAGTTTCGCTGCAAGGTTGATTGACCCTCTATGACACGGGTGGAATAGAGCTCTTCAAAGAGTTTTTAATACATTGATATATAGGTTGATCAAGGCTTTCAGTAATTCCCTGCCGCAACCATGTCCTGTTATATACTTAAAATCAGCTGGCATAGCGCGTGGCTCCGCGTAGGGCCTCAGGGCACAAATACGGCACACTAACTATTGATGGCGTGAGCCACCTGGGGGAAAGTGGGTTGTGCCGGCACCTCCTCAAATTTAATTGCATATATCCAAGCCTAATTCATGCGTTCACTGATTGTTGTGGTGGTATTACTTTCTAGCTACCAAGTATGAGAATTATCAAAACATGAGTCCCCTACTGTGCGACAGTTCATATCTCAGGCGCAAATAGCTCCGAACGGTCCACCAATCCGATAACATTCAATAGGAGGGTTTATTCCTCGCAGCAAGTCCAGCACTCCTGTCACTAGGTTAGACCACACATACAAACAAGACAACACAAAAGTGATTCCTCTAGCTATGGTACGCACCTGGTCACCAGAAGCGATCTGGGCCGATTCCCATCCGGATGGGCAAGAAGTGAGTGGCTCGTCTCTGCACAAACGCAGGCAGACGGGCTCATCGGTGCCCTGTGGCAGGGCATAAACGCTCGAAACGGCCAAGGCCATGGTGGCAATGAACAAAGACAAGAAGTGCATTTTGGCTCACGTCTGGGGATATTTCGGATAGAGATTGAGGACTAGCAGTGCTTGTGAGTAGGACGAGGATGGTATCTCGCTGGACGACAGTTATATTATTTATATTGATCCAATGTAGATCTCATGATATCTTTGCACACCTAGCCATGGACCTTTGGATGCCATGATCTACGGGTACGAGGCTGGGAAATAGTGAATGTGGGCTTGGAGTAGCTGCGGCCAATCGATATGCTATGTGATGTTCATGCAAAGTGACGCGCGGTGATATAGGTAACTAGTACAAACCACAATTTGGGTAATCGGCAAGTCAAATCCAGCCCCCTTGAGTCTATGTAACATAGATACGGTGCCTGATTACTCGGCAAGCACCGGGCGATCCGTGCCAAGCTATGCACCACGGGTAGGAATAGGGACTCGCTCGTGCGTAGTATTGCAGAAATATGGATGTGTTTACCCCTTACGGGTCGGAGCGCTCCGTAAAGAATAATACAGTGAGATTGACAGTGCATAAAAAAAGCGGGTCAACGCTAACCATGCATGAGTGGGTCAAAGCCGAGGTGGGGCCAAGCAAGGGCCACAGGGCAGTATGCGCCATTGCACCTACTGTAGATAGGCTTCTTGTGTAACGTTCTTGGCGCATGATCGATGAGGCTAGTTGTTAACTTGTTGCATGCCAGATACCCGGTCTGCGGATAAGCCGCAGTTAGTCAAGATCTACGTCCTGGACATAGTTAATTGTATTTTCAGCTCAGCCACATCCATGTACGTTTATGCGCATTTTATTCGAGTACTTTGTCGATCGATGTCTTCAAGAGTTGCTACTGGTTACGGTCCTCACCGCTACTGTTGCAACGTACGGAGGAGTGAATTAAATTTGGTAGAGCCGACAGATATTCTGCATACGCGCCTCGTTACAGTGGTTGTTACTGACTAACGTGGCTATTGGTATGCCCCTGACTAGTCGCCTTGCCCCTAGAAACACTGTTTTTGAACCGGTGGGGTGACACATTGTGGCTTTCAGTGTCAGAGTGTCAGTCGAGATCCATGGACTTTTGGCGAGCAAGGTTTTGTTATTGAAGACCAACTCAAAAATCGCATCCTGAAGGGTCCAGAGCAGATTTTGAAGTAGCGGGCAATAATGACTCAATTCAAACAAAATGCAATTCCACATGGGTCAAAGGTCCTCGTCACCGGAGCAAACGGCTTTATCGCCTCCCACATCATCAACGTTCTACTAGAGCTGGGCTACACGGTCAGAGGGACTGCGCGCACTCCCATTCCATGGCTGGATCAATATTTTGCGAAGCAATGGGGCCCGGATCGTTTCGAGTCCGTCTTGGTCCCGGACTTCCAGCAACCAAACTCGTTTAGTGAGTGTGTACAGGGCGTTTCGGCAATTGTTCATGTTGTATGTCTTCTCCTCCTAACTCAGAAATGTAGTATTGAGTTTTGGAACTAGGCACAAGCTTTGCCCTCCAGTCCTGTCGTGCAAGACGTGGATGAGGCAGTGGCATATACAGTGAATGGCAATGTAAACCTTCTCAAGGCAGCGTTTACGCAGAGCTCAGTGAAACGCGTCGTCTTCACTTCGTCCATCGTGGCTGCAGGTTACCCCAAAGGCCCCGGGTTCAAGCTGGATGTGGGTAAGAAGCACCAAGTCGAAGCCCTTGGATTGTCACAAGTAGATGCTTAAAGAAGTTTTTATGTGCAGATTCCTGGGATGAATGTGTGAGCGAAGGAGTGAAACCCTCCATTGAGCGATCTGCCTATCGAGAGTGCAAAGCTCAAGGCGAGTTTCAGGCATGGAAATGGGTTGAGAAGAACCAACCAGGGTTTGAATTCAACACTGTTCTTCCATGGTTCACTGTGAGTATTAAGATTTAAGCCAAAACCGTCATTCAAGCTAACTGAAACCGCTTCATAGTTGGGTAAAGTGCTTCATCCAGGTATTGGTGGCTCGACAATGCGGTATGTCACCGGGTTTCTTCAAGGCAATACGCTGCCCTTCAAGTTCCTTCCTCTTCGTGAGTAAAACCTATCCTGATGAGAGGGAAACTTCACTGATAAATATGTCTAGCATGGTTTGTGGATGTAGTGGACACTGCCCGCTTACACGCGGTTGCGCTAGTCGACCCGACTGTGAGATCAGAACGCCTCTTTGCTGCAGCAAGCCCATTTGTTTGGAAAGAGGTCATCGAAATCCTCAGACAAATCCAACCCGACAACAAAACCATCCCAGACCCACCCCCAGAGGAACAGCGGACGGTCGGCGAAGTCATACCGACAGCGAGAGCCGCGAAACTTCTCCATGAAAACTTTGGACAACTTAGCTGGGCGACCATGGCGACGTGTCTAGAAGATGGCATCGCAAAGAATCCTGTTGATCAGGCGAAATCGTGCTCTGAGAGATAAGCTCTACTGGCGATGACCATCTGTCTCAGTAGAATATTAGCAGGAGAGGGATGCGCATAGCAAACTTTCGGAATATATCTTTAATTCCATCCGTAAATATGTACAAGTTCTTGCGATAGAGTCATTCGCAGTGGAACTACGCGCTAGAGTGAATCAAGATGATGTATTTCAATGGAGATAGTATGCATTAAAGAAGCCGAGAGTACATATAGAAAAGATTAAACTAAAGTCGAACATGACTATGAAGGAACTGATATCCATCCAAAACAGCCTGAAAAGCCTCTTTATCCTCTTCGTACCTGGGATAGATGTCGAACAGATGTAGACCCTTCTCCAAAATACGAAGCTCAGCCTCGACGCCCTGAATTTCCAGTTCGTCGCGTGTCCTTTGTACTTGCTCGAGAGGAATCAGGTCATCGAGCGCTCCGTGAATCAGAAAAGTGGGTGATTTGTAGCAGCCGCGACGAATCTGAGCCAATGGGCTGACGGCTTGAACTTCCTCAGTCGTTGGGTGTGGCAATGTTCCTTCAGCACCGCTGGTCTTGCGAGACATACAGTGATGTTTCCCGCGCAGTAGAACGGGTAACGTTTGCCCAGTCCAATTCATATGCAACGCGATCCGACTCCGCGCATCGCTAGGAGACATCCATCCCCCCTCAGCTTTTGTGCTAGCTGGGGGGTTGTAGCCAGTGATCGGTGTTTCAGAGATGCCTTCCCACACATCGTAAAACGTACCGACAGAAGATGAATCCGTTCCGTACGGATGGTTGGGTTGGGACCAGAACGGACTTTCGTAATCAGTTGGACAGTAGAATGCAAGAACAGCCTCAGGAGGTGGGATAGCAGCTTGGGGTGCTGTCCAGGCAAGGGTCATAGCTAAATGGCCACCAGTGGACCATCCAACAGCCACGACTTGATCTCCATCTGGTCGAATGTCCGTACGATCAAGCACTAGACTTGGAAGAGTATAGCGTGCCCAGCGTAAGCCCTCCCGTACGTCATGCATGGGTCCTTCCAGAAGCGAGACCTCAGGGCAAAGCCGGTAGTCGATGCTGACGGGCAGAAAACCACCTTCCAATAGCATCTTGACTTGTTTGGGGCGAACATCGCGACGGGAGAGCATGACATGTCCTCCTCCATGAATCATGAGAGCTGTTGACCATGTAAGAACGAGGTTCACCGCATTTGGGAAGAAGAATGGCGCCTGATGATTCGACTACATACCGATCGGACGAGTACTACCAGGAGGCTGGAGACTCTTGGGGTAGAAAATGTCTGCGCAAAGCTGCACACCATTCTCTTCGGCAAAGACAACGGTCTCTTTCTCTGGTAGGAGGAAGGTACCTTCCACTCCTTTGACCAGAGAGAGGGCAGGTGTTGGTGAAGCAGTAATTAGCCGCAGCGTGTTTGACTCCGGAGAGGCATTCCGAGACCAGTCCACCCATTGAAACCCTGACTGGGAGAGGGTATTTTTCCAAACATGCTCGCTAGCAAGTGCATGTTTTCTGCCGTCATCAAAGAGCCACCATCCCTCGAGAAGACCAAAGACAAGATCGAACCAGTAAATGTTGCGTGTGAGCTCAATCAAACAAAGAACTCCATCCGGTCGCAAAAGCTTCCTGATATTGCTGCACGATTCAACCAGATTGCGGGTGGCATGAATGCAGTTGCTGGAGATGATGATATCGTACTGTCCAAGCATTTCTGTTCCAGGCGTCTGCTCGATATTCAGCGTTTGGTATTTCATGAAGTTGTAATGCTTGAACTTCTTCCGTGCCAGTGCCAGCAGTGACGAAGAGAGGTCGGTAAACGTATATTCGAAGCGAAGGCCCGGGACAGCCGTAAGCTGACCCAAGAGAGCCTTCGTTGTTCCCCCAGTACCTGCGCCAATCTCGAGAATTTTAATTTCGTGCAAGGTATCCACGCGATCAAGGAGACCTGTTAGGTACTGCGATAGATGGCGAGTTGCGGCGTTGAACATAGGTGCATTCGTGTAAACGTCCTCCATTAGCTGGCGGGCTTCAGCATTTTGGAAAAGAAGGGCAATAGGATCGGCCGCCCCAGTCAAACAGTCAGCCAACCTCGCGCCGGTTGTTTGAAGAAGACTGTGCTCCGACGTGTGCTGAGGATAAAGGCGCACAATCTCTTCATGTAGCTGAGACGAAGTCACATCAGGAACAGGCGTCTCTGTGCGCAGGAAGCCAGCCTTGGTGCCCTGAATTAAACTTGATGATTCCAAAATGTCATACAGCTGCCCCAGCACCTTCTGATGCTGTGGAAGAACGGCTAGCTGAGGCATGTTCTGCTCAGGCTGGAGGTCCCGCAACGAAACACCGAGGGAGTGGAAAGCCTCGACCACATACGCAGTGACAAGCTCCATCTGCTTGGGATAAACAGAGCTATAGAAACCATCCCATTTCGTCGCTTGGCTATGAGACGTGGTCTCTTTGATCTCGCCGAACAAGACAGGCGCAGTGTTCATCAGGCCTTGTGAATGTTCCATGGAAACGGGAGTTGGGATCGTGGTGTCATCAAACCCAGAGGAAGACCGATCAGAGGACTCGCTTCGCGAGGTTGGTTCATATCCCTCTGTAAAATGAGCGGTAGCCTTTGGAGGGAAGATGGTGTCCACCAGCGACTGAACATTGGGAATTTCCGCCAACGAAGACGGGGTAATTGAGACGTTGAATCTTTTACTGATTTCTGCAAGAACCTCGGTCCGCATCAACGAGTCCACACCAATTTCTTCTAGATTAGAAGATGGCGGGAGATCTTCAGCGGGCATCCCCAAGAGATCACAGAGCATGGATTGAACGTCCACAAAGTGATCATGTCTGGAAAGGGCGTTGGTGGTGGCGGGAGCAATGGGACCATCTGTGCTCTGCGTACTGTCATTGATGTTTCCTTTTTGGAGCAAGTCCGTGACTAAGTCTCCCTTTTGATCAACGGGTTGGCTGTTGAGTCCTTTCAGAGCTCGAGTGAGAGAGGCGATTGAAAGACTTTTGAACGCCACGGCGAGAATAGCGACAGCGAGTTTGCCTGTTTGGCGATCCAGAACAAAAATATCGGAGGTGATCTTGTTCATCGAAGAGCGCTCCACGTTGGAATATATATCCCAGGAACGTGGTGATGTCAAATCTCGAGCAACGAATGGCTCAGCAATAAGGAATTCTCCAATTTCAGTGCAGACAAAAACCTCCTCATCCCGAATCTCTGAGAGACAGTTGACATGAAGGCCCGCAACTTGAATAAAGTTGTCCATGAGAATAGGGTCACACCTGCTACTGGAAGTAGGCGATGAGCCAAGATTGACAACACCTGCAGCCTCGTGCTCGGTTGCGTACACACTCTCAACGCCACGATAGCACTCTGCATAGTTGACGACTCTCCGGAACGCCTGATAGACCGCCATACCTTTCAAACCGCTGGAACTCGGTGAATTCTCGATGGAATGCACCCGAGAAGTATCAATCAAACGATTCATGGAGTTCAAGCGCGCGAACAGCGGATCAGGGCGATCAAAGGGATGCAGACTAATCTTTCCAGCCGCATGGGTCAGGGTGGCATCTTTAGCATCGCGAGTGAACAGAGAAAATGACCAGGTCACATGGTCAGACTGATGACGTGATAGCTTCAAAAGAAGATTTCCAGATGGGTTGAGCACGAGAGGAGCTGAGATTTCAAGGTCCCGGATGTGGGGCATTTGATATGACGATGTGCTCCCCGGCGAAATGAGTTGCGCAGCTCTGACTACCATCTCGATATAAAGAGAGGCGGGACAAAGGTTTTGGCCCACCACTGCATGCCCACTCGTACACATTTGGTATAGAGGATCCTTTGTGTTGATGGTACATAAACATTCAGTGTCCCTCTTGCTGAGGAGCTGTATGAACGGGGGCGGGCTATCGTCAATGGTAGTGGAAGGCGATGTCTCGTTTTGCTTTGGAATAAAAGCGAGAGGATCGAAATCAATCCAGTGACGATGTTGGGCAAACTGATATGGAGGCAGATTGATCCAATTGAAACTCCTGCCCTGATTGGCGTGGAAAGACCAGAATTGCACCGGTACGCCGTTGTTCCAAAGGTTACAGGTAGCCTGGGAAAGTTTCCTCTGGGCAAGTGGACCTTCCAAGTCAATGGATTGATAGACGTGCGCTCCGGCAGATGATGTGCAGGCCTCGACAACTCGTCGGACCATTGGAATGATGGGAGACGCGGATCCTGCTTCCAGCCAGACAGCTGGGCCTTGAACCCCTCGGACTGCTCTCTCAATCGCTGCCTGGAAGTGAACTTGGCGTCTGCTGTGATCCACAATTGCGCTGGGCGTCACCAGAGACCAATCTCCACTTGCTGAACATGTCTCTAGAGGGATCGAAGTCTTGAAAAACTGGATACCATGAGCCACCTTGGTCAAACCTGGGACGATACTGTCTACCATTCGTGAATGGAAGGCGTGTGTGTTTTTCAGTCGTCCGGTGCGAATGACACGGGAGGAATCCTGTGCCACCAACGCCTCAAAAGCACAGATAGACGCCTCATCTCCTGCAAGAATCAGGTTGCGCGGTCCATTCACACAGGCGATATCGATAGTGATGTCCTGTCCGCCACTGAGCAAGCGCTGAACTTCTGCATTCGTCGCTTCGACGGAAAGCATGACCCCACGCCCAGGCCCCCATTCATCACGGATCAGTCTAGCGCGCTCGGAGACCAGATAAATTGCGTCTGACAGCCTGAGTCCTCCACTGACACAGAGGCCAGTCAACTGGCCAAAGCTATGACCAATGATTCGGTCTACCTGGAGCCCAGAATCTAGCCATGACTTTGCCGAACTGTACTGAATGGCGAAAAGGATGCAATGCAAACTGACAATGTTCTCAATTGGAGCGGGATTGAATATTTGTGGGAATAGACTGGGAAGGCCAAGGGCCTGGCAGACGCTTTCGCATTCCATCTGGATGAGAAACAATTCATGATTAGGGGGTATCCAAGAGCATGACTTGTTTCGATAAGGTAAAGAAAAAGGGTACTCACCAAGTGGTGTTGAAGCAAATTGCATCTGTTGAACAGGTCTTCGGAAACATGGGCCGTATCTCCGTTCTGACCCCCAAAGCACAAAATCACGGGCAAGCGTGAAGATGATTTTCTCTTAGCAATACTCGCTTCCTGCGCTGAGGAGTGGAGCGTTGTAAGAAGTGCAGCAACATCATCGGATGGGACGGTGAATGAATGACTGTATTCAAGGTCTCTGTTTTGCTTTATGGCCAGGTTATAGGCCAGGTCAACACAGCGGCTAATTCGTCCTTGTCGCACATGCGAGATCAATGTCTCGCAATATGATCGGAAAGATTCCCCGGAGTTTGCTGCAATGATTACTGGCACTTCCGATGGTTGCTGGGAGGATTGAGTCGACGAGTTGGAAGATTGTACATGCTGCTTAAGAACCATTGCAGCATTGCTACCTGCCGCGCCGTAGTTGGTCACCATAGCCATCGCATTCGAGGCCATGGCGGATGGCCATTCGGTGAGTTGGGTGGGGATATCGATGAGCTCATGTCCGAACGGTGGGATATTAGGATTCAGTTGGGAAAAGCTGGCCTGCTTGGGGATTTGGCCATGCTGCATCATCATAACTGTCTTTAGTAGGCCGGCGACCCCAGACGCGGTCTCTGTGTGTCCAATGTTGTCTTTGATGGATCCAACATAAAGCTTTTGCTTTCTAGCCGGTCCGCTGAAAGTCCTTCTCAGGCTGTCAAACTCGATTGGATCGCCGACTTGTGTTCCTACAATTCTTTCGTTTTAGTGGGCTGACGATGGGAGTGGCTGGAAGAAGAGTAAACAAACCGGTTCCATGAGCCTCAACATATGTGATATATTCCGCGGAAATACCTGCGGCAGCCATCGCTTTCCGGTACAGTGATATTTGGGACTCCGAGTGTGGCACCGTGATGGGAGAACAATTTGATCCCTGGTTGACGGCAGACCCCCCTATAACGGCAAGAATAGGGTCGCCATTGCGAATAGCATCGGCCAGTGGACGTAGAACAACAAGACCCGCTCCTTCACCCCTACAGTATCCATCTGCGTTTCGATCGAATGCCTTCGAGCCCCCAGTAGGGGAGAGGAATGAAGCTGCCGCTAGATTCTGTGTGACTTTGGGGCTGGTCATCACGTTGACTCCTCCTGCCACAGCAACCGAACACTCTTTTCCCTCGAGAGCCTGTTATTTCAAACAATGAGTCTCCTTTACGTTCATGTTTCACCCTCCAGAACGGAGTCTTTTGTTTGGAGATTTGGAAGGCTAACGTACCTTGCATGCCATATGAATGGCAACCGCAGCTGAGGAGCACGCAGTGTCCACAACGATTGAGGGACCGCTCCATCCGAAGAAGTGACTTATACGGCCGCTATTAAAGGCCTGAAGTGTTCCAGTAGCTGAGAAAGCATTGGAGTTTACCGATCCTACGTTGTCTGTGTAGTCATCGGATCCAACGCCCACGTAACAGCCAATGTCAGTTGGCAGGTCGACCTTTTTCAAGCCACAATATCCTGCAGATTCCATGGCTTCATAGGCAACTTGAAGCAGCAGCCGCTGCTGGGGATCCATAGCCTCTGCCTCGCGAGCTGATATACCAAAGAAACGGTGATCAAAAACATCAGGGTTTGCTAAAAAGTTTCCGAAGAACGGTCCCTTGGGCTCCCGGGAAAGCTTCTCCATGTTAAAACGCCCGTTCGGAAGTGGACCGACAGCGGTTCGTCCCAATTGTAGCAACTCCCATAAAAGAGCTGGAGAATCCGCCTGTGCATACCGACACCCCATGCCAGTGATAGCTATAGGGACAGCTGTTGGGGAGGCATTTGTGTTGGTTTTTTCTGTATCCATCGCCTCATCTTCTACCCGACCAAATCCATGATTGACTTCATTGGCTTGATTTGAGATGCTGCAGTGATCCGTCGACCTTTGACTTGGCGATCTGGTCAGCTCGACAAGGCGGCTCTTGATTGAACGTGGCACAAATTGATCAGTTCCAATGGCGATATAGCAGAGCTGCTTGTCAAGCATGCCCTGGGTTTTGTCGAGCGCGGAGGATACAGTAAGAGACCACAGGGAAGGCTTCACAAGGATGGATTCCAGGGCGACTTCATGGATCCTCGAGACATTGTCGGTAATATCCCCGTCCACGTTGGACCTCAGGGGAAGGTGGCACGGGATGGCGGTATCAGGCATTCGGAAACGGGCATCGATCTCACATAGTCTGGCAAGATATTTCACGGAAGTGGCGTGGGCAGCATGATGGAATCGCCCCCGCAGATTAATCACCTTAGCCGACAAGTCCTGGCTTTTCAACTGCTCCATCACATCAAGCAATTCGCCATCCGCGATGGTCACAGTAGCAGAGTTTGTATCGGTATAACATGAAATATAGGCCTATGTGAACGATTGTTAGTTTCCTGGAGAATGACGGCTGCTGAGAAAGTCCAGGAACCTTGCACGTACTGTTTCCGATCCAAGCAAAATTTGCTTCAGTTTTTCATTCTCTGAGTCGCCTTTCCATCTCACCGCGACAGATTGGGTCTGGCCGTGTTCCAGCGCATCCAAGTCAACTGCAGCTCCGATACACACAGCCAAGCGTACCATGGCTGATGCATTTACTGGGAACTCATTTGTGTCCTGTGAGCAGGACACCGCAGCTGCAGCTAAGAATCCAACACAAAATCCTTGAGCGTCCACAACCTCCCCCACAGCTTCCTGAGCTATCCAATACTCTATGATTTGCCTGAGGACTGTCACCGGCGTCAAAAGGACGTTCAACGTGAGCTCTGGGCTGCTGACACGCTCGCCCTGTGCAAGCCGACCGAGGACATTCAGTTGTTCACCACCTGGGACCCGTGATAAATCTGGCAAAGCGTTTGTGATGACCGGCCATAAAGATGGAAGTTCTTCCAGAACGGGCTTGAGAAACCTCAGTGACGGAGTACTCTGGAGGGCGTTGTAAATGAAGAATAAGCTCTCGGCAGTCGCCGAACTTTGAGGTCCAAAAAGCACGCAAACGGGCCGAGCCGTGTGGTCCGTCGACGATGCCATTGTGGCTAGTGGCTACTGAGGGAGAGAAAGTGGATAAACAAAGAACAACGTCAGGATTGTAAAAAGAAGGACGAAGGAGGAGGAGCAGGAGGTACTTTTGCTCGACTATGATACCGTAACTTATATACCAGCAAATTCCGTGTTTATCAATCCAATGTTTATCAACACAAAAGTCCCAACGGAAAAAGGTAGATGGAAAAGAGGCGAAAAAAGTGACCCATCCACTAGCTGTCGTGATGCAGGCAGGCTCTAGACGGTCTACGGAGTATACTAGACTAGCATAATATTGCATGGACGCGTTACTCTTCTACGGACTGGGTATCCACTTGCAGTTGATCGACCACAGCGTAGCATCTGGCAACTCATATATGCACAATACAAGCAACAGCGATTCAATCAGGTCGTGGCCTGATGTGGTCACTGATCCATTCTCGTATCTCGTGGCTGGCTGACCTTCCATGAGTCCCAAGAAAGGGGAGCTTCCACCTGCATGCATGCAATGGCGATCAACCTTAGTTTGCGATATGTACCACTCCTCAGTTCTATTGCGCGATCGCCCATCGTCCGGAACAGAGAAGTGAAGTGGCTAATCGTCCATCTTCACCCAACCTCGTGTCATTGTTAAATCGTATTCTTCTTTTCTTTTTTTCCTATCAGTTTTTCTTCTTTCTTTCTTTTTTATCTTTATTTTTCACTTTTCTTTTTTTTTTTTCCGTTTTTTTTCTTTTTTACAACATTTCTCACGGCCGCTTGGTACTCCCGTCCAGCTGGCCTTTGCAAATTCCAGTGGGATTCCAATGCGACTTGGATTTATGTAGCCTTGAGTGCATTCATCAACTCACCCCTTACATTCACCGGAGAACTGAAAGCACATTTGACACCATCTCTTGATTTGAGCCCACAGCTGCGGCCAAAACAGACCCGGCACTTGGTAACGATCGGCAGCGTCTAGAGCTAAATCATCACCTGGTACGGAGAACCACGTCTTAGTTAATACCAAAATACCATTCCGTTCACTCGGAACAAGAAATCGTTAGTCGTACTTTCATTGTGGTTGCCCGTCCAGGTAAGGCCGATCTGCGTTGTGCTCCATCAACTATGTTGTTTATCCAGGCGAGGTCTGTTGCCGAAGACTTATTGATGGGACTCGATATCTATTGAATTTACTGCATCCGCTGGCGGTTCACCCGCCCCGCTCATTGAGCCAACTCCTAGTACTCCGTACCGTACTCATAGAAAAGTGCGAGTTGATTCATCAACCTCAATCCCGTGCATACTCTTGAGCGCATCACGAGTCCCCTCTGAAGACAACCAGACTACCTGGTCCATGTCAGGCAATTCGGTGCAAACTATGGAGAAATCTGATCGCAATGACAAACTTCCACTTGATGGACTCATTCCCGACTCCGTCCAAGCGGAGCAGCGACCAGCCCTGGGCAGCTTCAAAGAAGACCAACCCATAGCGACAGAGGAGATCGATCTCCCAGGATGGGCGGGCAATATGATTCGCACTCCGAGTTCTACCACGCTAGAGGCTCGCCAGCGTGGGGTGTTGTTTGAGAACTTGTTTGTTCACGGGTCGGGCTCCACGGTCCGAGTTCAACCAACAGTTCTGTCGACTCTTTGCTACCCAGTCACACATATCAGAGCCCTGTGTAGGGGCAAAAGCCACGGTCGGGTGCGACAAACCATCTTGCATGGACTTGATGGGGTTCTCCACCCAGGCGAAACTCTTCTGGTACTCGGCCGGCCTGGGAGCGGGTGTTCAACGTTTCTGAAAGCGCTTTGCGGACGCTTTGACGGCTTAGAATTGGATCCCACCAGCAAGATCCAGTACAAGGGCATCTCGCATGAGAAAATTGTGACTGAGTTTCGTGGGGAGGTGGTCTACAACTCCGAGGCGGACCATCATTTCCCACACCTGACCGTTGGTGAAACTCTTTCCTTTGCAGCGCATGCGCGCGCTCCCCAGAATCAACTGGGCGAGGTCAGTCGAGGTGAATACGCAGAGTCAGCTGTCAAGTCTGTCATGAAGCTCCTTGGTCTGTCGCATATATACGATTCCAAAGTGGGAGATGACTATGTCCGGGGTGTCAGCGGAGGGGAAAGGAAAAGAGTGAGGTGAGTTTCTAAACCACAGCCCAACACTCAGACAACGCGCAGTGCTGACCCTGGTCATCCATAGTATTGCCGAGATGGTCCTGTGTCGAGCATCCCTTGGTGCCTGGGACAACAGCACACGAGGCCTTGATGCTCTTACAGCGCTCGAGTTTGCCCGCGCCCTTCGCCTGTCCGCCGATCTCGCAGGATCCTGTCATGTAGTCGCCGCATACCAAGCTTCCGATCCCATCTACAATACCTTTGACTATGTCGTCATCCTTTACGAAGGGCATCAAGTCTTCTTTGGCCCATCCAAGCGCGCCGTGGCCTACTTTGAAGAGATGGGTTGGGAACGACCTCCTCGGCAGACAAACGCTGATTTCCTTGCCGCCGTAACCGACCCTGGAGAGCGGCAGCCTCAGGCCGGAATGGAAGGTAGAGTTCCCCGAGATGCTACAGCATTTGAGGCATATTGGAAGCAAAGTGCCGATCATGCTGCCCTACAGGCATCATTACGACGATACGCCCGGGAACACCCTCTTGATAGCATAGAGGAAGTCAAATTTGCTTGCCTTAAACATGACGAGCAAGCCTACCATACACGGCCTTCGTCGCCCTACCTTCTTTCGCTGGCCTTGCAAATACGTTTATGCTTGACCAGAGCTTTCCAACGCACACGTAACGACCTTCCATCTATAATTGCGACCGCTATCGTGCAAATCGTGGTAGCCGTCATTATCGGGTCACTTTTCTACGCCATCCCGGACAATTCCGCGGGACTCGGCCAAAGAGCCACTGTACTATTCTTGGCTGTCCTAACTAACGCCTTGATTGCTATGCTCGAGATCAACCTCCTATTCAGCCAGAGACCCATTGTCGAGAAGCAAACGGCCTTTGCATTTGTTCATCCCTTCACTGAAGCCCTTGCCGGAATCATCCTGGACCTTCCAATAAAGTTATTCCGCTGTCTGTTGGCCGGTCTGATATTGTACTTCATGGCAGGTCTTGAGCGAGAGGCATCGAATTTCTTTATTTACATCCTTTTTCAGCTCACCGCGGTGATGACAATGTCAGGCATGTTCCGCACCTTGGCTAGCATGACCCGTGCCGTCGGCGAAGCCATGGCCCTGGCCGGTATCATGATCATGTGTATCGCTGTTTATACGGGTTTCACGCTGCCCCAGTTTGACATGCCCCCGTGGTTTGCCTGGATCCGATGGCTCAATCCAATCTTTTATGCCTACGAGGGTATCGTCGCCAACGAGTTTCACGGTCGCTTCTTTCAATGCTCCGATTTTGTACCGAACTACCTACCCTCAATTCGCGGGAAATCATTCACCTGCTCTTCCATCGGTGCAACGGCTGGAGACCTTCTTGTGTCGGGGGATAGCTACATTTGGGCCGGATATGCGTATTCATACCACCGTATCTGGCGAAACTTTGCGATCATGGTGGCCTTTGCAGTCTTCTTCCACATTATTCATCTCGTGCTTACAGAATATGCCCCAAAAGGCCAGACGACTGCGGAAGTTTTGGTCTTTCGTGCTGGAGGCGTGCCAAAGGTCCCGCATAAACGAGATCTGGAGCTTGGCGAACAGCCGTTCACGGGGGAAAAAGCTAGGAATATGGACTCGAAGATAGACTCCTTCCCCCGACAGAAGGATGTTCTTAGCTGGAAGGGACTGACGTATGACATTCCTGTCAAAGGTGGTCACAAAAGACTACTTGAAGATGTCAATGGCTGGGTGAAACCAGGCACACTCACTGCTCTGATGGTACGCGATTACTCCTGCCCCTAGCTTCCGGGAGGTACTTTCATGGCTAATTTCGTACAACACAGGGTCTTTCCGGCGCAGGAAAAACGACTCTTCTCGACGTGCTGGCTCAACGTGTGTCTGTAGGAATTGTCACCGGAGATGTGCTCGTCAACGGCCATGGGCTTGACCCTAGTTTCTGTCGAAAGACCGCCTATGTTCCGCAGCAAGACCTTCACCTGGACACAGCAACAGTTCGCGAGGCTCTTCAATTTAGTGCAGCGCTGAGACGACCCAGCTCTGTGTCAATCGATGAGAAAAATGCCTTTGTTGAGGATGTCATCCAGATGTTGGGCATGGAAGAATTCGCCGAAGCCGTAATCGGACACCCGGGTGCCGGTTTGAACGGAGAGCAGAGAAAGCTTTTGAGCATTGGTGTTGAACTTGCTGCAAAACCCCAACTACTTATCTTCCTTGATGAGCCAACCAGTGGGTTGGACGCTCACAGCTCATGGGCAATCTGTGCCTTTATGAGGAAACTGGCAGATCACGGGCAAGCTGTACTTGCCACGATTCACCAGCCCAGTGCGAACCTGTTTGAGCAATTCGATCGTTTACTGCTTCTTGGGAAAGGTGGCAGAACGCTGTATTTTGGGGATGTGGGGCATCGGGCTCGGACTTTGCTCGACTATGTGGAAGCCAATGGAGGACGTCGTTGTGGGGTGGCTGAAAATGTAAGCAAATCCAAGGCTTGGCGTTCCCGCAAGAGGTGCTGATTGTTGCTGTTTCCAAGGCCGCTGAGTATTTGCTCGACGTTGTTGGAGGCGAAGCAAATGGAGGAACCGCTTCCATAGATTGGGCGGAAGTATGGAACCAGAGCCCAGAACGCCAGCAAGTTCTCGATGATTTGGACTACTTGATTTCATGCGGCTCCGAGGCTGAATCGTCCCCTGCCAACCCTAACGGCGACAGTGATGAGTTTGCAATGCCCATTTGGGCTCAGTGCCATCATGTTATCAAGCGTGACTTCCAGCAATATTACCGCCAACCTGACTATATCATGGCCAAATTCGCCTTGGGGATCGTTTGTGGCCTTTTCATCGGGTTTTCTTTCTGGAAATCAGATAATTCTCGCCAAGGTTTCCAGAACACATTGTTCAGTCTGTTTCTCCTCTGCACCATTTTTTCTACGATGGTTAACCAGTGAGTATTAGCCCCAGTGTGCTTACGATGAATTTATACACTCTAATAGCAGCAATAGGGTCATGCCAAAGTTTGTTACTCAGAGGTCACTGTACGAGTTACGCGAGAGGCCTGCGAAGACATACTCTTGGAAAGTCTTTCTACTCTCTCAATTTCTGGTCGAATTACCCTGGCAAATTTTGCTTGGAGTCTGCACGTGGGCTTCGTTCTACTTCTCTGTCTACGGCGGCAACCAATCGCCACAGCGCCAGGGACTTGTTCTTCTATTCGTTGTGCAGTTTTTCGTATTTGCATCCAGCTTCGCTCAGTTTATCGTTGCGTCGTTGCCCAACCCCGCTCTGGGAAGCATGCTAGCCGTCTTCATGTTTCTGCTGTCTCTGCTTTTCAATGGTATCATGCAGCCGCGGAGTGCTCTCCCCCACTTCTGGAAGTTTATGAACCGTGTTTCCCCACTGACATACTATGTGAGCGGAATCAGTGCAACCGCATTGCATGGCCGTCCCATTCACTGCTCGGATCGCGAGCTGAGCCTGTTTGATCCACCAGTAGGGCAAACCTGCGGTCAATATCTGCACGAGTTCCTGGTGGCAGCTGAGGGTAAACTCTACAATCCAGAATCCTCCCAGCAGTGCCAGTACTGTCCCTACAAATCAGCGGACCAATATCTTGCCACTAGGGACATTGCCTGGGATGATCGCTGGAGAAACTTTGGGATTTTCTGGGTCTACATTGTCTTCAACATTCTTGGAGCTATTGTGCTGTACTATCTCTTCAGGGTTTCGCCGCATTCAAGGAAGGCTCGGGTGCATGTCGGTCACAGATGATGCCCAAGATTTACCCTGAGAGACCTTTCACTTTTCGTTCTTTTCGGGAGTACCTTCCCATAGCCTTCTAGCTTTTGCTTGACGTAATTAATTGCCTATTTCTTCTTTTTGTATGCTGCTTCAGTCACCTCAACCAGTCATACCGATAGCGTTTGGTATATAGTTTGTTATGCATCCTGTCTTCAACTACACTGTCTGGCCAAAACTAAGCCGATGGGGTTCGTTAGCGCACGTTTGACCCATCTGTATCCCAGTTACCAGATGAATATTACCTCGATAGGGTGTAGTAAACACCTTGTTTAATGCTGTATAACTTGAAGTTTCGTTGGCGCTCCGCTACTGCGAGATGCCCCATCGGCTTAGTCTTGGCCACACAGCGTATCGTCGTTAGCTTCGCCTTAGTGCATTGCCAGGTGCATCACGTACGCTAGTAAGACATTAGTACACGAGTAGTGACTCAATAATATATTTGAAGCAAGCCATCAATCAGTCTTGACTATCATGCCTTTGACCCCGCCTGTGACACGCACATATGCTCCCATTGCATAAGCGTCGACTATCAGGAATGTGGAACATCGGCCCGTCTCGCTGAGAAATAGAGTGCGCCTCAGAAACGCCCTGTCATTTACACTACATATCATTAGCATTTATTGGATAAAGTTGCAGAAATTAGTTGAGTTCGAGAATTGAAAAAGTTCACGCCAGACTTCCAAGGTAATTTTACTTTCCTAATCAGGTTTAGCTCCCAAGTCTGGCGGACCCCCTTCAAATGCCTTGGCATACACCGCGTCATCTGTTTAATACACCTGCTTTTTTCAAGTGTTTAGAACCCATACTACCTGCTCTCCTACAGTAACTATAAGTTTAATTATTAGATATCTAGGCGACGCCGCGATAATGCTTTAATTAGCTCATTCATGATTCTCTATGTTTTAGTAGTTTGCAGTTTGTTTCTCAAGCCGGAAATATTGAATTGTAAGATAATGGTATTCGTATTGCGCTAAACCCCTTCTGTTACCTGACTTCGAGAATTAGATCCGAAAGGGGTTTAGCGCAAATCCCCAATTCTCGATGCCAGATAAAGTTTTAAGTTGCTCATGACTCATATGTACTGCAGGATTTAGTTCGGTTCGAGAATTGAAATAGCTGACGCCAGACTTGGTAATTTTACTTTCCTAATCGGGTTAGCATCCAGTTCTGGCGGGGTCCACTTTAATACCCTGGCATACACCGCGTCACTTATTTAATACACCCGCCTTTTTAAGTGTTTAGAACCCACCCGAGTACCCCCTACTACGACTCACGAGGTACATAAGACAGGGTGTAGATATCTACTAGATATCTAACAGACATCTGGGGGATACCTAGGCGATAATCCATTGACTAGCTTATTCTCCATGCTGCAGTAGTTGTGTTTTCTTCCAATGCCGAAAAGATTCAATTGTAAGACAATGGTATTTGTATTGCGCTAAACCGCTTTTGCTACCTGAGTTCGAGAATTGGTTCCGAAAGGGGCTTAGCGCGGAAGGGCCAATTCTAGACCGACCCATTCAATTCTCGATGCCAGCTACAATACTCCACATACTTAGAGCGGGTGTATGGGGCGGTGGGGCAAGCCCTCTCAGGCAGCCTCTAGAATCTGATGTGTCCATCACTCTCGACCTGTCTGGATGTCCCCTACACCGCCTCCATAACCAATGATCAACAGGCTGGTTTGGGATTACTGCCCCGGTATGTTTACACAATGCACTTGCTGTCGTCATAATCTCTGTCCCTCAACAGGATCGGATAATGGCATGTAAAGATCTCCTTCTTTGACCTATATCTTGCATGTCAGCCTTTTTGGAACACATGACTTTATTCTGAATCACTGACACAGGCCAAATGACGGTCCCAAACAAGAAAAACATCCAAGGTGATATCTGGCATGCCCACCCGCTTCTCGACGGCGAAATACATGAACCAGAGTAATTGATGAACCCAGACCGCATCTACTGAAGAAGCTCGAGACCTTCTACTTTTTCAGAGTTACTCGGGCTCAGGACTTCAAGAAACATATGAGCGGACTGGTTCCTCTTCTCACCACTGCCGAAGATGCTTTCAGGATGTGAGGGGATATCTACAAGAAGAAGGCTGCGGGGACCTTAACAGGGTCTTATCCAGCTATCGGCAATCAACGTTGCCTTTTCTGGCACGGGACTCAAAAGTAGGTACCAATTGCACTCCCGGGGAATTTGCATTTTCTCATCTGTCACAGCGCGGAGCAATAATTTCGACGATGCTGATTTCAATAACGGAATGTACAAGGACATTAACAATCTGTAGCCTTTGCGAACACCGCGGATGGTCCTCAGGACACAAGATAGTAGTCTACAGCGCAGTTACACCATCCATGCTATGTCTCCATACAGAACCATGATCTTTAGCAGAACTACATAGGTAAAGTTGTAGGTGGGTTGGTTTCATCCAGCCTTTTCCGCGGGCTGACAAGCTGGCATCGCTAACTCCATCCAATTCGAGCGAGAGAAGACAATATTTTATCAATTCTTTACATCTGCAAGATTTTCTTTTTACCTAAATCAAGGTTATATCGAGGAATTGAATTATCTACATAATGGGTGAAAAAGAAAATTCGAAACGAGAGCATTAACCAGTTATTCGGACTCCATTCCCCGAGCAGGAAAAGTTCCAACGCAAACATCGGTTCATGAAAGAAGAGCGCTATAGGTTGATCAGCAGATGGGATATCTTATCTCCCCTCCACTCCCGGACTGCAGGCGTGAGTATCACTAGTGGTATGATTGAATATATACTTCGGTAATAAAGTACGATGTGGCTGGGATACCCTCGCATCGTGCATAATGCATGACCTCGTTTGTGCAACGTGAGATTAGGCGGGTACAACACTCGATCATCGATACTCAATTTTTCTTTTCTTTTTCTTTTTTTTTTCTACAGGATATGCGTATAAAAAATATTTAGTGAATCAAGGGAAGGCTGGCTGGTGTTGATGCCTTCAAAACCGGATTAATTAATAGCGGAAAGGGCGGGACAAATTTACCAGATTGTTTACCCGAGAGTTTGCTCTTTCAGCTACTCACATAGCTTGACGACGCCCGCCATTGGAATTTTGATATCGCTTCCAATCTGACGCAACCATGTCGCTGCTGCAAGATCACGTGAGTCTCTATATCGCAATTCAAGGCGCAATACAGGATAGAAGAACGACAGCTAAGTCTTATTAGGTGTTGATCATCACAGGCAGCGCGTCTGGGATCGGCCTCGCCACGGCAACTACAGCCTTGAGCGAAGGAGCCAAGGTCCTAGGTGTTGATGTCTGCTCTGCACCCAAGTCACTGAATGAAAACCAGAATTTCAAATTCCTGCAGAAGGATCTCACAGATGCGGCCACACATAAGGATATTGTTGACGCATGCATTCGGGAGTTTGGTGGACGAATTGATGGGTTGTTGAACATCGCGGGAATAATGGACCGTAATGGCAGCGTCGACAGCCTGACGGATGAAATGTGGGATCGGTGCATTGCCATTAATCTGACGGCTCCAGTCAAGCTGATGAAGGAGGTCATCCCCATTATGCGAGCGCAGAAGAGCGGCAGCATCGTCAATGTCGGCAGCAAAGCGGCTACGAGTGGCGCCGCATCTGGTGTCGCGTATACGGCAAGTGAGTAACCCGCTACTCTGATAAGCCGCACTTGAATTGACAAGAGACTCGCTCAGGTAAGCATGGATTGATAGGAGCGACAAAGAATGTCGCTTGGAGATACAAGCAGGAAGGAATTCGTTGCAACGCCGTTTGCCCGGGTGGTAAGAAAATCCTCTCAGTCAAGAGTACACTGCCCTCTGAAGTTGACTCATATTATCGTAGGTGTTCCAACTGGCATAGTTCAAGCATCGAATCCAGAACTTTGGGACAAGGCCGCCCTTGAGACGATGTCTCCAGTTCACCAAGCCCATGCATCTGACAGGCCGATGGGCCTCGGCGTTGAACCGGATGATATTGTCCAGTGTCTTCTATTCTTGATCTCCAATCACAGCAGAAGGATCAATGGGGCTGTTGTTCCAGTTGATAACGCCTGGTCGGTGATTTGAGCTTTTATCCTCGGTGGAGAGTCAGTGGTCAGGACCTACTCGTATATGGAACAGAGCCTAGACCTTGAAAGCGAACCTCGTGTTTTCAATATCATGAACTATGTCTAGATAGTAAGAGATAACAAGTGGAATTATTGGCATAGCCTCTCAATAAATATTGACACCGGCTGAATGAGTAAACTATCCGGAATCTTCTTTAACAATTGCAAGAGAGAGGCATAGAGCAAGACCAGATCTAGCCGTTAATACAGTTCTCAGCGACGAATCCAAGGACCCAAAACACGGTGGCAAGGAAGAAGGGCGACTTCGTATGGGCCTCCACCTTTGAAGATTTTCCAACTCTGGTCGCCTGCAGCAGAATCAAGAAGCCAATCAAATGGCCACCAACCGATACCATGAAAAAAGGTAAGCCCAGCCCCGTCAAAGCCCCTGCGGCCGCAAGAAAAGCGGTAGAAGCATAAAGAAGAGAATATGCCACGACATTGATGCTATTCCGGAATCGCACAGCCATGCTTCTTACGCCAGCTTTGGTGTCGTCTTCAGTATCTTGCCTCGCGTAGATTACATCGACCATGATGATCGATGTTGCGATGAACATATACATGCACACAGTTGGCTTAAGCTGAGTGAGAGGGTCCAACCCCAGACTGTGCATGGCCATAGGGACCGCCCAACCAATATTGGCCAGGGTCAATTGTGGGTAATCGGTAAATCGCTTGCCGAACGGATAGAGTAGAGCAAAGAATGTGATGATAGAAGCATCGATCATGCAAACCAGTGGGAGAAAAGACACCGTATAGCCCCCACACGCAAAGAGGACGAGGGTCAACAAAGCGGCCTCGGCCTTTGATACCGCTTCACGAGGAATGGGCCGTGATCTTGTTCGCGAAACCTGGCGGTCCAAATCTGAGTCGATCAAGTCGTTCCAAACGCACCCACCACAACGAAGGAAGAAAGACCAAGCAGAAAGAAGTGCGGTGCGATGTACAATGACATTCAGGGGAATGCGGGCGGGAGAGGCTGAGGCCGCAAACGCAACACCCACAATATAAGGAGAAGTATTGAGATAGAACCCTAGCGGTCGGTGCACTCTCATCAACTCGCCATATGCCGCGAGTGTATTCGACAAGGATGACTGGTCTTTTCCATTCTGAATCTTCTTTGCGTGGTTCATGTTGGGCTAAGGTAAAAGAAAAGCAAGAGTAGGTGGCCTCAACTCAGGACCGTGAATGATGGACAGTGTTTCCGGAGGGGTAAGTGACACCAGCCGGCCCTGCCGAGGAGACTCTTATTTAGGTAAGTAGTTATGTTCTTCAGAGCCTAGTGGTGACAGTGTCGGCCCGGCGGATCCGGGCATCGAGCATTCCAGGGGTCTTTAGGTGTGATACGAAATAATACACGTGTCCTGCAGCGTATCAATAGCTCGACGCGTAGCTATCGTACATTGATAGCACGATCGCCGCATCCCTTGCGCAGAAGATGGTGCTTACCTAGGTAGGTCTGTTTCTTACCCTACTAGCTGCAGATATAAGAAAAAAAAGCAACGAGAATGTCTGTGCAGATACGGGGCAACTGTGCAGTATTGGCTATCGGATTTGGACATGCGTACAGACAAAATATATTTTGATGATCAGGTAGAAAAAAAGATACCCAAAGTACAGAATTATGGCTCAGGAAGCAGACAGCAGATAATGGTGCATGAAAGGAAGAAACAGGACAACAAACATGGAGGAAACCCAGAGCATAGCCCACGATCGCTGGCCGGGCTTGCCCGCATCTGGCCCTTTTGTAGGAGGCCCGCCGGTGTTTCGCTCTGGAATCGGCAGAAAATCGATCATACCCCCTCCAACCAGTACATTCGATGCCCGAGTCTCAACCAGGCTAGCAATACGTGGAAAGATATATCTACCAACCCAAGCTTTGAGCCAGTCGTCCCGAGCGTGGAATCGGGCACCAAACTTTGCTCTCCCGCATGTGCTTTTGACGCGTTCAAATCGCAACTTTTTATACTCTCGTAGCATTTCCTCAATGGCGGCGCTTGATGGATTCTGTACAGTGCCCTTGTTGATAAGACGATTGAGAAGGGAAGCAAGCACTGCAGCATCCTCGATGGCTGTGTTTGCTCCTTGACCGATGTTAGGCGCCATCTAAAGAAAGAATGTCAGTACCGCGGCTTCCAATCAGTCCAAGCAAGTCAGATAAATCTTACTTTACGTGTGCTGTCTCCAAGTAGCACTATCCGGTTGTAATGCCAAGTTTCGAATATACCCTCCTCCAGTGCGGTCATGGACGCTACCTGTCTGGTTTTCCATAGATCACCAACAGAGACGTCTCCCAGAATCTTCACGTCGCGCAGTTTGCCACAGAGAGCAGCCGCATCCTTTGGGGAGTAACGAGGGGCGTTTGAGTATGAATAAACACGATCGAGCTTCTGGATAATGAACCAGAACACACGGTCTCCTTTTCCGTGGAAGGTGATGACGCAGAACTTGTCACCGTAGCGGTTGATATGCTCGCCACTTTGAAGACCAGCTATCGGCAACGATATCCCAAACACGCATGCGTATTCGATAGTGAGACCTGAGATTGAAATTGATTATAGTATGAGCTTTATGGGTCACAGTTGACTCTCTGTGAGTATGTATGAACGTTGGCACTTACTGTTCTTCTCCTTCGGAGTAATCAGTCCGGGATTCATAGAGTCTGCCAACCTCCACATCTCGGAGCGTATTCGACTATGGACGCCATCAGCGCCCACTATAAGATCTCCGTGATAGCATTGACTGTCGTCTGTCACGACAATGGCCTCGTGACCGGACAACTGCACTTCCAGTACTTTCTTATTCGTGATGATCTTTGACTTGTCAGGATAGTGGTCGTAGAGTATTTCAAGGACTTTCTTCCGGTCCAACGATACAATAGGATAGTTCAATCTATTCTTGCAAGTTAAAAAAGGCATGGTAAGATACGAGTCGTGTTGAAAGCTAACCTCTCGTGGATCCCTCTTGGAAGTAGGCTGCTGAATGAGAAGCCATCAGGATAGGAAATATGCATCCGATCTACCGGCGTGGTGAGAGTCTCCAGACTCTCATAAATGCCAAGTTGCTGTAGAACCTGGGCTCCATTAGGCCATAGCCCAATGAATGCGCCTTCTTGGGGTGCAATCTCAGCTCGCTTTTCCAGAACTATGTGGTCTATGCCAGCCCTGGATAAACAATGCGCCAAAGTTAGGCCCGTGATAGACCCTCCAACGATGATGACTTTGGGTTTCGAGCTCTCCATGGCCGACATTCGACGTGCCTTAGAGATGAAAGCGAATCCTGGTTATGGCAAATTTAGACTTGTGGTGATGGTGAGAGGAAAGGGACCCAGCCAGATGGTACAAGGGATCGGCAATCCCGATACCGCCCTTTTCCTTATCATTCGATATATTTTTCTTTCTCTTTCTTTGTTTATTTTTATTTATTTTTGCTTTTTTTTCAACTCTCTTCACTGGCCTAGAAGCTGTTCGTAGGCCTTATAATCTCTCCTTGCAGGGGCATGCATACAATTGGTCCAGGTAAGATCCACCCCAATCGTCATTGTACTGCGGGGCTGGGTTTTCTTAGCTGAGAGATTCCTCCAGCTGAACACTGCCAAACGTTCTATCTCGACGCTCGCAATGAAACACCTACTGTATTCTGACTGGTCAACTTCCGAGAGCCATCGTCTTGGTCAAGCTTTAGCTAAAATTTTGCAGGTGACTGAACACATTAAGTTCAAAATGTTCAACCTTAACTCTCTCCTATCATTCGCTGGTAACTTGGAATGCCATTCATCCGACGAACAAGCCTTGTACCCTCCATCTCCCCGCTATCAGGCACATGAATAATCCAGTCCAACACAACAAAATCTCAACAACACAAGTTTTATCAATGTCTTGCCATATCTAGCCCCGTCTGATATCTCGCTATTTCGTCTTTGTCGCCTTCGCTGTAGCTCTCGCTGATTCCTGGCGCCGGATGAAGTAATAGCAAAATGGGTATGTGAAATCCAGGATCAACGTCAAGCCAATATAGAATTTGCACATCGGGCTTTCAAACCAGGGCCCTTCATCTCTCCCAATGAAATAATAAATACTTAATTTGATAAACCCTCCAAAGGTCGCGATAGCTCTCAGCATCCTGTTTGTGCGCATGTTAGCCAAGGTCCGACCACAATAGAACTGAAGTAGGTTTACCATGTTAGAAGGGAAGCACCGCGAGTACTATTCCGGGATACGATCTGGCATATTGGCCCAAGACTGGCTAGAGTTTGGCACAGGACACCGCCATAGAAGAATCCCAATGCAGGCCCCACTTCGGCGGCAAATGCCAGCTGGCCAGCGGCGAAACCAAGAATCACAGCACCGTAGACCAACCAGATGTACCGTTGGACGAATGGCATGTTGGTCCATTCATTGGGCGCATACCTGGTGATAAAAATGATGACAATACAATGGACGAGAAACCAGACCCGTACCCCGCCTTGCCAGTGCGCACTCGCGGAGGGGTGGACGAAGGCGTAGACATACTCCCATGCAATGTCACAGCAAATTGGGAAGATGCCGGTGCTTGGAAGCTTGTGCCTCCAAGACGTATACAGCATACTGAAATAGTTCAACGTCCAGCAGATACCTGCCAGAATGCGGAGGAACTCGGCAACCGATGCAAAAACATCGCGATTCTGTAGAATGATCGAGGCGAGGAATCCGGTAGCCATGGTGGATGATGATTGATAGATAGTGAAGGAGTGTAGCAACTGCGTTGGTCAAAAGTTTGTGTTCGGCTCCAAGAGAAGAGAGCCTTGGTTGACGAGATGTTCACCGCAATTCCAAGTACCGGGCGGATTGATCAGCGTTCTGAGCTCGACGCCTGCAAGGCCAGTTGAGGAGTCACATGATATCACTATGTATATCAGAACTAATGCATCCTGCGATTTCATCGTGCCTTCCAGTCGATCATCGGGCGGGTCGGTACGAACCCTGCATTAGCGGCGTTGGTGGTGCATAATAAAGTATGGTGGCGGACTAGTGGATGCGGGGACACGGGAAGGAGATCCCGGGCCCAAGTCGTTGGAACTTTACGCCAAACTACTCCGTACAGACTAGTACTGCAGTACATGTGTAACACAACATATGCAGGGGTTCAAGAATTTGAAGAAGTCGGTGAAGGAGGGATGAATCATTGCCACTAGCAAGTCGACGCCTCCACGTTTGTTCTGTTTCATTGTGTATTTCATTTATGTATTTATTTTCTTTTCTCTCTTCCTAATCTCAGTTCGAAAAGGACAGGGAATAACTTTTGCCCCCAAATGCGTGCGCGTGGCTAGCTGGATATGTTTCGGTCGAGGAAATTTATTGACAACCGTCGTACAAAACAAATACAAGAGTTGATTTTGAATCAATAATGACAATATGCCTAGACAACCTGTTCATGCTAGACAACCCGTTCATGTCTGCTCAGATTTTGGTACCACCTAGACAGTGTCAATCATGTCTAATTGTACTTGAACCTGCTTCCATGCGTCCGTGCGCAAAACGCCTGTCAACCACCAATTCCCGGCCGAGTCCTTTCCTAATACCGATAGCACATTCCGGAATGAATTGGCTGAGTGTTGAACTCCGTTGACATACGTGGGCTTTCCAGGGTCTCGCGGGTCCCCCATGTTTGACTGAGTTGATTTCTGCAAGATGGCAGGGGAGAAGTCCACATCATAGAGGCGGGCTTTATTCCAGTTGGAGCAGGACAAGAGCACCATCCGAGGATCACCCACCAAGGCTAGGTACCCCGTTTTTTCCATCGTTTCCATCTGTAGTGCTGTCATTGCCTCGACCTGCTCGGCCGTCCGTTGTTGTGCCAATGAGTGTCTGATCCGAAGAGCAATCTGGCCCAGTGGCTCACTGGCGATCTGACTTCCTTGTAGAAATGTAGGCGACATGCACAATGCATTTCCCATATACACATCCTCGGTTGTCTCAAAGGCATCATGGGTCGATGTTCGTAGATTTAGTGCATTGTTCACCAGGATCGCTTGATCAGGACCTAGGTCTAGTACGCCGTAAATCGTACTCACCCACCACGCCAGCAGGACATCACTCTCACTGATGAAGGGGGCTGGCTTTTCATCAGTGGGTGAAATGGCTGAGATTTGAGCCATTGCCCTTGACCGAAGATGCTGCAATGATGACGCGGGCAAACATATGGTGCGCCGTTCCTCCCTCCGGTACCAGAGCCGTTCCAGGATATTGAGCCCAATGAACCAGAGGAAGTCCTTTCGAGCAAAGACGCGGTCATAATGAAGGTACTTATTCGCTGGTGTTTGCTGGCCGAGCAGAGACAGCGGATCAGATCGAAAGTCTCGCAGCTTTGGGACAGCCTTCGGCTCGCCTCTGAGAAGTGCGGTCCATGCGTCAAGAAATGTTCTTATTCCCATGACATCTGCCAGAGTGTGGATCCAAGTCACTGTAATGATTGTAGAATCGTTGAAACTGACTGTGTGTATGGAAAGCTGTGGTCTGTCAGAATAAAGCCAGTCGTCCAACTTTGTCGGACCGTCGGCGTTGCGGACAAGAGGGCTGAATTCATCGGGGGAGCCGAGGAGGATAGGCTTGTCGCTTGCTCTAGGGATCTTCTTGCCGAGTGGATGGTCATTGATGCTCATAGCATGTTCAAAATTGGTGAAGTAGTATGCTGGCCTCGACGCATCAAACGATTGTGGAATATGGTATTCGAGTTTTCCGTTCTGAAAGAGGACATTCGATCAGTACTGCGCACACAAGTACAGGGTGCGAAACGGAAACGAAGATCACGTACGGTAACGCGCAGTCTACCTCCCAACTGCTTCCAGTCCTCTAACTCGAACAGTTCATCCAAAGCCCCACGTATCTTTGCTATATCCAAACAATCATCAATTTTCAATGAGATGTCCAGGACCGTGCCTCGCATGCACAAAGCGGTATCCCAGAAGCGTAGTGGGATAACCTGATCTGTTGGAACAGATTCCGGTCGGCGCGAATGTGAGCTAAAGAATAGCCCCATTATGTTGGAAAAATCGACCCAAAACAGACTGCAAAAGCTCGTCTTTACGGTCAAGTTGGCGCACAATCAGGCAGAGTCGGCTTTGGAAGAAGGGTAGACCTATGTACTCCGTACCCAGCTCAGCTTTACTTTCTCCTTATCACTGACAACATGTTGAAAATTACAGGTGACTTAATCCACGACAGCGTGTATGGGATTACCACCCTAGACTACTTTATGGGTCACATCGTACGCTCAGAGGGCTAGTAAACAATCCTAAGTGGACCCTCGCGTGTCAAAAATCCCCACCCTTGCATTGGCACACGTGTACAGGGTGTGCTATTGCACGACCATTTCCCAATAACTCTTTCATCCTGCAGTTTTCAGCTCTCCTGTATTCGGACCAATCTCTTGCATATCTAGCGCTAATCATCTATATTCCATGAGATTTTTTTTTTCCCAGATTTGACTATCTCTCAGATACGATCCTGCTTTCAGTTAGAAATCACCCCACTCCCGTGACTCCTTAGGTAGATGATATAAATATTAGAGGGCCCAGTGTCAGTAAGCTCCGAACATCCTGTCTTGCTGCACGTCATCGTTACTATTTCTTAAATCACACACTCACCATGCATCCTGATTCTCAGCTGGAGACTGCCATTCAAAATGGCTTTGACCCAAAGAGTCTCTACAGCACTGAGCTGACGAAGGTTAATGAACCGGTCCGAACAATCCTTGAGCTATATAGCAAAATCCCAGCTGCTCAGATATTACAACATGTCAAGGACCTGGTTAGTAATCATTCCCCTATCAAGCATCGAATGGCAGCATGTCTAACAATTGACAGAGAGATCGCGCGTTCGCAGTTGTGAGTGATGTCTCGAGCTCTTTGAATATTATGGCTAGTGAAGGAAGGATCTTTAACCTGGTGGCCATTTACACCTTAGTTCCCTTATGCCTGTATCGGACAGGCTTCGTTCCTTGAGCTGAGCATCGCCACGTCTCCTTGCTACCCTGAGATGCTTGAGCGCGTGAAGAAGGGCGATAAGCTCCTTGACTTGGGATGTGCTTTTGGACAGGAGCTCCGCCAGCTGGTGCGTTGTTTTCGGCATCTCCCATGTTTCTCTTGCTTTTATGATAGTCTGAACTAACCGAAAAATCTGGCAAATTCCTAGATCTACGATGGTGCCCCTTCTGAAAACCTCTATGGCTCGGATCTGCGTGCCGAATTTCTCGATCTTGGCTATGACCTATTCCTCGATCGCTCGATCAGCAAATCTCACTTCATCAGCGCCGACGTCCTCGACGATAACTCGGAGCTTGTCAAGCAACTGAAGGGCCAGCTCGGCATTGTTTATATCTCCCTGTTCCTTCACGTTTTCGACTTTGATCAGCAAGTGAAAGTGGCAAAACGAGTTCTGGATCTCATGGTCGCTGAACCCGGGTCTATGATCGTCTGCCGAGTAGTCATGTGCAGAGATCAAGATACATTGAATGCTACAACCGCCCGCCTTCCTTACTATTACCACGACCTGGCTAGTTGGGGAAGGCTTTGGGAGCGAGTGAAGAAAGAAACGGGCATCAAGTTGAACGTGGAAAGCTGGGAACAAGAGGATGCTCTGGCCAAGAAACACCCTCTTCCAGGCATTTACATCCTCGGTTCCTCTATTCGTCGGGAGTAAAAGCTAGGTAGCGGCTGTGGTTTTCCTTAGAAACTCACTTGCTACCCACTGAGAGGTAGTCATGTTTATGGTCATACCACACTCCCAAGATAGCTTCTAAATCAAGGCTTGACCGTTTTTTCTGTCTTTGGCTTGCCCTTTCCGGTAGTCGTGTACGTCAAAATCCGTCCGGTCGTCAAGACGCGGCCTTCGAAGCAGCATCTTGCAGTATCTGCTTTCTCTCTCATTCTAGAGAATTAATGCACCATAATGTTCATAGGTCATAAATATTTACCCTCGTGTCTACCATTTACGACTGTGGGACTACTCTCTTGTCGTCCTGGATTTTGACCTTCTGAGGAATCCCCTCGGTTTGTGACCTTAACCGACTAGCAAGAGGAAACCCAACTCAGAGAGATGCGGCATTTAGACTCTGGATTACCGTAAAACGGATGGATGTGATACGGCAGAGGCATTCAAGTACTAGGTCCAATCCTTTGTTGTCTCAACACGCACCCAAATAGGATACAAACCCCAGGAATAGTGGCCAACTTCCTATCTTGCGATTAGAGGCAGCATTGTCGTTGGAGCAGGGAAACGTGGAGGACGCTGTGAAGGCATATGCAGAAGATCCGGGCTTGGTGCCATCCTTGACGCGAGCCCACCAGCATCCGAATTGGGTGTGGGCGTTGCATGGGTATCATGAATGTTTGGTCCGATTGGGGCGACACGCCGAGGCGACCGTCATCAAGCAACCCCTGGAAATTGCATTGAGTGTTGCAGATATTAGTCGTCCTGGTTCTGTCGTTGGGGAGTGCAGAACATCGAGAGATCGGATTGTTGTGCATAGATAGAATGCATCCAACTAAGCCTCCAAGACGTATGGTCAGATGTCATGAGTTCAATGCCCTATTAACTCACGCCCCATTCAATCGTGCGTCGATTACTCTATGGATAGATCCCATCTTGACGGGGACGGGGAAGCGAAGCTCTGATCTCGGTTTCACTTCCTGATTCGTGGCGGAATTTGAAAGCGGCCAATAATAGCATTAATTCAAGATAATTGAATTGCCTACTATTTAGGATGATTATAAAAAGTCCCCATCTGTGTCTTCCTGAATCCTGGTTCAATCTTGATATCTTGAAAAAAAAACGAAAAAAGAAATGAGCTAAGAAGGCACGCTGAGGAGCTGGAGCCAAAATCAGACTCTTTTTATCCCATTTGGGGAAGTGCCAACAGATATCGAAGCCTATTAAAACCATTTGTAGACTGCTGTGATCGCCCGACGAGAGAGAGTCGAAGCTTTAGTCGTGGGCGTATTGTAAACCCAGCTGGTCATTCTGTTGCTCGTCGAAAGCGTCAACATCAGTGCTAGCAAACTTTCGGGCAGGCACTTGCTTAGCAAAAAGTGTATCTAGTTCGTCAAACGTTCTTCCCTTGGTTTCTGGGAGGCGGAAATAGGCCCAAACAAAAACGACCAAGGCACATCCGCCCCAGACAAAGCTATTGAAGAAGTCAGAAAGGATCAATCTAGTTGAAGGTGGATACATGCCCTGTATAGCCTTTAAGATTCCACGCCGTAGGGTTCATGAAGTAGTTTTCAAGTGTACCACAAATGACGCCTAGGATATTTGAAACATTGCGGGCGAGGCAGACAGTCTTTTGTCTGAGACGAGTTGAGCCGATTTCAGCAGGTAGTGCCCATCCTAGATAGAAAACGCCGATTAGCTGACATCTTCCGCAGAAGCTTCGACAGACATACCGAGTTGACCAGCTGAGAGTTGGAAAGTGAAAGTCCAGACCAAAGTCAACACAGCTTGTGTCCAGGCAACGGCTGGTTTGTCGGTCCACACGTTGAGGATACCGATGAAGCAAAGTTCGATTGCCATGGCAGCCATGCCTACCACATAGACCGTTCGACGACCGAAATACCTATGCACATTGTGAGCAAACAGTGCGTAAACATTGCCATACGTGACAACTCACGGCATCAAGAAGAACCAGTTGGCAAAGCAAGCAAACAGGGCCAGACCATTAGCCCCCACGCCCAAGGAGTAGGCTGCCTGTGTATCCAGGCCGACTTGTTGGAAAAAGTATGTACTGGCGTAAGCAAAGCAAAGACCACAGACAAGCTGACCACCGAACACAACCATAGCAATCTCAGTGCGGCGGCGTTCGACTCCTTTGAAACAATCTCTATAGCTGGTGCCAACTGAGAGCTTCTGTTCAAGATTATCGGTGAACACAATTTGAGCTAAAGTTCTCTTGCTGTCCATGAGGGGGCTCTGAAGTCTTTGAAGGGACCTTTCAGCTTCCCCGAGTCTACCTTTTCGAACTAGGTGATACGGGGACTCGGGTGCGAACCAAATGAGAGGGATCAGAAATGAGGGCCAGAACCACTGAATGGCAAAAGGAATGCGGTAGCCCCATTGATCTTGTCGAGAAATAAGTCCTCGTAGTACACCACCTGAAATGAATTGCCCAATGATGAAGCACATGTTGGTCCAGGACGTAAAGTATACGCGGAGTTGGAGTGGAAGAACTTCTGAGGCATAGGCGGGCGCAGTGGTCGCAAACTGGCAGACAAGTTAGCGCTCATACTTAACGGCTGAAACTGACCAGTAAGCGTACAATGCCCCATTCAAAACCGAGCAATATTTCACCAACCAAGAGAACTTCCTTGTTCGGGGCGAAGAAAACAATGAATAAAAAGCATGTCATAACACAGAGAGTGCAAAACACAACTTTCTTCGGCCCGAAGGCAGTGACAAGCCAACCGTTGATCACTGTACCGAAAATTGAACCCACGCCTGCGTTCCTAGTTATACTACCATACCGGAACCGAGAGGAAGAGCGTGATCTTACCTGATCCTTGACCCAAACCTGACTGCCAGGAAGCAGGGATGGAGTAACCCGTCGGTGTCTGTGGCGTAATCGGGACGGGATCGCCATATCTTCGCTGAAAGGATGCTTCAACATTGTCAGAGATAGGAATGCTATTGCATCCGGCCAGGATTCTTACGATAGGCGTAAAAGTTTCCCAGGAGATTGGTGTCAAACCCCTCCATAATGACACACATCGAGATGATCAAGCTCCAGAAAATGGCTTTCTTGTAGTAGCGGACTGCCCGCATCACCGGCATAGCTTTCTCCTCCTGGTCATAGTCCCGCGCGACAGCAGTGAGGGCGGTTTGGGTCCACATCTCATCACTGCCAATCTTGTGGAGTATGCCACTCTCCTCACAAACTGACTCGACATTGACGGTCTCGGGCTTTTCCATGGTCGTGGCAAGAAGACAAAGCAAGCGATCGTAGACTTGTAATATAATTGATTTCAGAGAGAGTCGCAAGAGGATATGGATAGCCGATAGACTTGAGCACCTCCGAATTGTTGTAATTGTTTTTCAGCGAGGCCGGGTGCTTGCCTTTTATATAAGTTTTCCAATGCATCGAGGAGGCAAATCTCCAGATATTGGTTGACAGCTGCTGGGAACCGGTGAGAGAAGCAAAGTCTCCTTAGAACACTGAAGTGGACAAGACCGGTGAAAGTGGCGGATGGCCTAGCTCCAATAGTTGCGAGGAGTAGGCCGAAGTAAGATTCAGAAGATGCCTCGATTCAATTCCGTTCTAATTGATCTCCACCCCGCTTTTTCAGAAAATGGCGCCTCATTCCCACGCTCAAACTCTTTTTACCCTCGATCTAAAACTCTGGTCGATTCCCCACGGGGTCGCCCACCTAGGCGGGGTCTAGACATCGAGGTGAGTGAACGTACTAGGTAGCATTAGCTTGTGTGATAATGAAACCGCTCTACTCTTCACTTATTCAAGGACCTCGACGCCACCGGAAGCGCTTTGACATCGGTATATCAATTTCACCGAAATTTCACCGCCCAAGTCAGGGATACAAGCCGGTTAAGGTTTTTGAAGTGGTAGACTCGATTCAATATCCTCATGGGCCTTTCGAGGGGTTTAGCTTGAGGGTTAGTCGATTCACAGAATTGGGACCTTCTTCTCTGAGCAGACTTTCTTCGGTTTCAGGCAATTTACAAAAAGATAAATTTAGACTTGAAGGCGTCAAAGACGCGAACATATACGAAGCAGGGGAACGGAGGAAGCAATCTGGGCTAGAGATGGGAAGCAAACAGGACAAACGCAGCAAGAGGGCAAGGTCCATAGTCACGTGAGCACAAGGAGCATCACGTTTACAGCATAGGGCCGCTGCCGGGTAGAGCTTAAAAATAGTTTATTTACGAAGTACATTTTGGCACTTAACGGAGGTTACTCGGATTTATCGCGTGTCAATCTTATGTACAGTAGGCGAAGTGTGTACCATAGTCACTCCAGACAAATAGCACCGACGGAAAGCCGAACAGGCGGCTTTCACCTTGCGCTCTTGGTTTGAGAATAGCCAATGCTGACACAGGCGGCTTTGAACTCACACCATTGGCTGAACATACTCAATCCTGACACTTACGGCTTTCACCTTACGCCATTGGCTGAGGTATTCAGGCCTGATATACGGAGTACACAGGCGGCTTTCACTTCATCCTATTGGCTTAATCTATCAGATGTCGAGTCTAGACCCACTTAGCACCTACAACCACGAGCGGACAAGCCCATGGCCCATAGACTTCGCGCCCGACAAAGACCACAAGAAAAAGTTCACCTTGATGTTTCAGGGGCGCCAACAAACCTACTGAAAAAAAACAATAATTGGAACCAGCCAGAGCGCCTGAGGAAATTCACAATCCACCTGTCATTGTGGTTCGTAATGATGACTTCGATGGCCATGGCGCGCTCTCTACAAATAAAAGCTAAATTATCGAAGCAGCGGTTTTGGCTTTCAAGCTCTTTGATTGGACGAGCGGACAACTTCTAAATGGCTGGAACTTCCAGTTAAGATGGCGTATGCCTGATGCTAAGACTACTGCGGGGTAGCCTTTATTTAACAGCTAGGTACATTAGATTCTGCCAATAGAACGCCATTCACGCCGACTCGAGCCGTCGGGGTAAAAATTCCCGCTATGACCGTATCCGTCAAGGAGCTTGAAAGCTAGCGCCCAGTTGACATATAAATCTCCGCCTTTGCCCGTGTTTCGCTTCTAGGTAGTGTAAGGGTTGAGACAGAGTAGCGTATATCACTTTTGAAAATAAAAGACTGAAGTCTCCCTGGTATGTAAGGTGCGCCATATGAAATTTTATACACTTATTGACAATCTTGGCTTCTAGGGCGATGTTTATGGCTCAAGTGTGTCCAAACCCAAATGGTAAGGAAACAAGTCCGTGCCGATTACTCACTTTCACTTGGTCCAATACTAACGAGTAATTTCTGCTTACAGCGGTGGTCGTGGATGGTACCTCTTTTGCTTTACATGGCAAAAATGTTTCCTACTGCTTCCACGCGGACGAAAGCACTGGTGACCTGCTATCCGATCACTTCGGTGGTAGCGTCACTGGGCCTATGCCACCCGATCCAACTCCGATTGTCAATGGTTGGACTGGGATGTCAGGTCGCGTGCGCCGTGAGTTCCCTGATCAGGGCAGGGGGGATTTCCGGGGCCCTGCGATCCGAATTCGCCAGTCCGGAGCCCATACCGTATCAGCTCTGGAGTACCATTCTCATGAGGTAGTGAAAGGCAAACCTGCCTTGCCTGGCCTGCCGGCGACTTTTGGCAACAAGCATGACGTTACGACCATCGTGATCCATCTCTACGACAAATACAGTACTATAGCTGCAGACCTGATGTACTCTGTTTTCCCTCAGTACGATGCTATTGTACGGAGCGTTACTGTCACAAACAAGGGCAAGGGGGCCATTGTGCTCGAGGACTTAGCTAGTCTTAGTGTTGACCTGCCTTTCGAAGATCTTGATATGATCTATCTACGCGGTGAATGGGCAAGAGAAACGCATAGGCAGAGGCGAAGGGTTGACTATGGGCTGCAAGGGTAAGTTGTTCAAAATCAAAACTTCTCGTGTGGCCTTTATTAACAAAAAGCAGGTTCAGAAGTAACACAGGGTTTTCCTCTCACTCACATAACCCATTCCTCGCGCTCGCGCGTCCCTCTACTACCGAGTTTCAGGGTGAGGCATGGGGATTCTCCCTTGTCTACACTGGTTCTTTTGCTGTCAACGTCGAAAAGTGTTCTCAGGGCTTGACGCGTGTCCTCATGGGCTTCAACCCTGATCAGCTATCTTGGTCATTGGGTCCCGATGAGACCCTTACCTCTCCAGAGTGTGTTTCGGTATACTCAAGGGACGGTCTCGGGGGTATATCACGCTCCCTACACGGCCTATATCGCAATCACCTTGTCAAGAGCAAGTTTGCTATGGAGAACCGGCCTGTGCTTCTCAACAGTTGGGAAGCTCTATATTTCAATATCAACAGCAGCAACCTCTACCGTATAGCACAGGAATCGGCTTCTCTGGGCGTGAAGCTGTTTGTCATGGACGACGGGTGGTTTGGAAAGGACTACCCGCGTGTCTCTGACACAGCCGGTCTGGGTGACTGGGTTCCGAATCCTACACGGTTTCCAAACGGCCTCGCTCCTCTGGTAAAGGATATCACAGCGCTAAAATCAGCAGCTCTGGAATCAGACAAGTCCTCTACCAATGTTCGTTTCGGAATCTGGATCGAACCGGAAATGGTCAACTCGAGCTCAACCCTCTACCAGGAGCACCCCGAATGGGCACTCTACGCAGACATATATCCTCGCACAGAGCAGCGAAACCAGCTTATCCTTAACCTTGCGCTACCTGAAGTTCAGGATTTCATCATCACCCGTGTCTCCGAGATCCTGAACAGTGCAGACATTACCTACGTGAAGTGGGATCATAACAGATGTATGCACGAGACACCCTCACCCACTACCCATCACGCGTATATGTTGGGCGTATACCGGGTCTTTGAGACCTTGACAACGCGTTTCCCCGACATCCTCTGGGAAGGATGTGCCTCCGGTGGCGGACGATTCGACCCTGGCGTTATGCAGTTCTTCCCACAAATCTGGACTTCAGACAATACAGACGCGGTAGATCGCATCTTTATCCAGTTCGGTACCTCGCTTGCATACCCGGCCAGTTCCATGTGCGGCCATATCTCTGCTGTCCCAAACCATCAGACAGGGCGCACTGTCCCCATAGCCTTCCGCGCCCACGTTGCTATGATGTGCGGTTCTTTTGGCTTGGAACTTGACCCAACAGAATTGCAGCCGGATGAAAGGGCTGCAATACCTGATCTGATCGCGTTGGCGGAAAAAGTCAATCCCATCGTGCTGACTGGGGATATGTGGCGACTTACTCTACCAGAAGAGTCGAATTGGCCAGCAATGATGTTCATCTCTAAGAATGGCTCGCAGGCGGTGTTGTTCCTGTACCAGCTTGGCTCGAAAGTGAACCATGCCCTTTCACGGTTGAAGTTGCAGGGCCTGGATCCCCAGGATATGTACTTTGTTGATGGAGAGGGACCGTACTCGGGCGCAATGTTAATGAGCCTGGGATTGCAATATTGCTTCGAGACGGATTATGGGAGCAAGGTTTTGTTCCTGGAGAAGGAATTGTCTCATTGAATTGCTGGATTCTGATGGGCGAGGTTGGTAGTGACACCTCATCGCTATACCTTCCAACATTGGCACAGTAAGGCAGGACTCTTTTGAAATTTTTATTGGAACTGAAATTTCAATCTTGGATTTTGATTGATTTTATAGATCAAAATTGCGAATCGAAAACGTCGCATAGCAGTCTATTCGAAATTAAAGTCTATAATGAAAAGATAAGCTAAAAACTGTTTAATGTTTGATCAAGCGTCACTCACCTTTGAGGGGACATATTTTCCATAAATCATATCCCCTGGGCTCACACGGGGATGTATCTCGGGGATGGGAGGATATAGTCGTAAGGTCTCTCTGATACATGCATGAAGGTACTCAAGTGAATTAAGGCTGCTGAAAGTGATGTCGTCCTCAGTGTCGAAGGCGAAGCGAATTTCTTTTGCCAATGCCTCATATGCGGATTGATGATGCCCAAGAAAGAAAATGAAACCTTCTATGGTTGTCCCGGTAGTTTCGCTCCCTGCTATCATCGGAAAGGGTGAGGTGGCCAAGATTTCATTTTGGGTCATTCCAGACGTTCCATCCTTGTGTGTCCTCAGCATAGTAGCCACGAGGTCGTGGGTATGGTCTAGTAACGTCAGGCCCGAGTTCAACCTGGCCTGTGTTCTTTCCACGGTATAATATTGATGCTTTTTAGCCTAGTCGTGCTTCCATATGACTCGAAACGCACGAACAAAAAGATTCAACGGTGGGTGGCACTTGAAAAATCGGTTCCGCGCTTGCATTTCGAGACTTTCCAATGTGGATCGAACCGACGGATGATCCTTATTGTTTTCGAGGGTGTGAAATGGTTCTGAGAAAGTCAGGTGGCCGATAATATTAAATACAACAAAGTTCATCCAGTCGACTATGTTGACTGAATCTCCTTTCTCAGTCCGTCTTGCGAGGTGCTTCATGGGTAGGGACACATATTGAGTAATAATAGACTCTTTCCCTGATAAAGCAGTAGCTTTGAAAGCAGGGTTAAGTTGTTGGCGCTGCCGACGATGGTCATCTCGAGATGCTCCTAGAAGAGAAACACGGTCGCCCTCGTAAAAGAAAGCATCTTGTTTGGGGTACTCCCCATGTGTCCCTGCTCGGTTACCTGTTACCTCTGGCCATGCGATAGCCCCGTCCAAAGATAAACGGTTAGACCCAATGCGAACAGCATGACAACATTTGCGGTAAAGTGTTTCTGCGTAGGGTATCCATCTTCCGCAGATGTAGTTGAAGTATGAAAACGGCAGCTGTGTCACAGCGAGTAGAGGGGGTCCGGAATATTTCGACAGCGGATGAAACCATGTTCTGTAGATAGACACAGACGAAGAATAGGCTGCCGCCTGCAAAGACTTTAGCCCTAGTGGAAAAAAGTCGTCCAGAGTGTCCTGGTGACTTACAGCTCCGAAAACCATCACCAACATCTGTCAAGCGTGGTCTTGGCACCAAAAATATATGGAGGCACCTGGTACATGAGCGTCCTTGAACAGCGAATATAGAAACATTATGATCCAGAGTATTGAAGAGGAAGCCAGGAAGTAGCTTTTCAGCTAATATTTAGCACTAGAGTTGGTTTGAACAGCTGCTTTATACTTTCAGGAGTCGATCCTGTGTTGTTTTTTATCAAAAAACGTAGTAGTCCTGAATGAAATATCTGCAACTACGGCGGTTGATAGTGGCCACAGACCAGAAACTTATTATTGGGTATTACTTGACCGCTCGCAAGACCGCCCTTTTCCTAGTGCTTCATCTCTCAGGCCTATACACATCCTAATTAGGCAACCTAGGCTAATTTGAAATTGTTACAGAAATCGCCAAATCTCATCAAGCTCACCCTCTCATACTACTAACCCCTTCTCGCTACTAATCCTCTCTTGCTGCGAATCCTCTCTCGCTACGGATGCTTTCAATGGTTTCCGTGGGCGGAGGTAAAAAGATAGTACATTACGCTGCAAAGCTACAGAAATAAGCGCATATAAACTGACCAATTAGAATCCTGGAATCAGAGATATACCTAATTTCCTAGGCAGCGAGGTAGTCAGACTTGGTCAATTTCAGGATTCTGCTGGTCATTCTCCCGATAAAATGGGTTTCCGGTCTGTGGCTGCTATCAGCCGCCGTACTGCAACGGTTCTAGAAGGGAGTTCCATTACCTGTAATCTAGAATGTAGCTTTTGTATTCCTGTATACACTCCTGCATACTTGATCAAGCGTATGGTGCCTCTATATCTCATTTATTTCTTGAAAAGTTGGTGAGAGACGACATTCGTAGGCTTACAATGTACTTGATACATATACCAGCATTTGATCCAACATTTTTCGTAACCCTGCGATGTAACACAAACTTTTGCATTGGCGCCCAACTGACGCAATTTGACAGGGGTTATATAACCATATCACAATGAATCACTCAACGGAATGCAATTACATGCACTGTACTGAATCAGACTAGTCAGCACATATATTCAAAGAGCGTGTAGGAAAGCTTTGTTATTTGCGTTATCCGACCGCTATAGGCTATATAAAAAAGAAAGAAAAACGGAATATTCCACGAGATGCCCAAAAGCCGCTCTATCCACTAAAAGTCTAATCCAAAGCCATATCTATATCTTCGTCTGGAAATCTATAGGGTCCGGCTGATATTTCGGTGGCTTCGCACTTGCTTAGCCCATTACGAGCGAAAAAGAAAAAAAAAAAAAAGCGAATCCTGCAGCTGCGACACTTACCGCAATGACTATATGAGGATGTGTAATGCTTCTTTTGAACAATAAACTCCGTACTAGACTATCTGACCAAATTCATCCATCTTTCGCATTATACCAATTTGTGCGGGGTTCGCACCATCATGGTCTTGGATAGATGATTGGACCGGGGGTGACTAACATATATAGCCAATCAACAGTGCGGGGTTCACACCATCGTCGCCCTAGACAGGTGACATGACAGATACTTGGCCAGCGTGTTTACTATAAATATGTGCTGCTATGTAGAGATAGAGCTTCAGGTGGAGATCGGCATGATCTATTGCGTTAGCATTGTATCCTTTTTCGTCGAGCTGCTTGAGGCATCAGATCCTTAGGTCCGTTCTAATACTACTTCAACGTGGTTGGCCAGGGCATTTTATCATTTGAAAATCACTACGCCTAGGATATATAAAGATACAAATATTCCCACGTCAATGTCCTTACCGTGGACAAATAAAACAAGAGATCATTATAAGCACAATTCTATAACACGCATTCAAATCGCCAGGATGGTCGGTGTATCCAACGAACTTGCCAATAGTGCTAGCGCACATCACTCTGGTCAAAATATCAAACCAACCGCCACGGTATGCCACTTAGGACCTTCGGCATCGGCTCGCTTCAGCGCCAATGATACGACTTGGCGTACGATGAACGCTCCGCATTCTTTTGGTCTTGATATCGCGACTACTGCTATATTCGAAGGCCAGGTCGACATATCCGACCCGACCAAGTTGGCCAAAGTAGTCGAAGAGTATACGGGGGTTACCATTGACTATGGTAAATTGCCCGAGAAGGAAAGAAGTGCCGCTCTGGCTGGTCTTGTGCGGGAGGTCGCTGCAGAGCAAGGCTGGCTGGCTGGCTGGACATGTCTGTCCAAAGCAGCACCCAAATGCGGACTCTGGGCTCGTCTGATCGAGGATGTTTCCACATCAGTTGACGTCTACCGTCGTGTCGAGTTGAAAGATACAACTCGGCCAGTGGTCGAGGACTTGATTATCGAGATTGTGTCGCAACCGGATCCACACTCGTTGAGTCAGATTGGCCCGAAGAGCCTCGGTGGACACGAATGGAAAGCGGACAAAGCTTTCGACGAGGTGAAAAACACATGGACAAGTCCTGGATTTGGGGCCGTGGCCCCATGCACTTTGTTCGCTTGGGCTGGGCTGTTCAGGAAGGTTGTCATGCCTGATGACATATTGGAAATGATAAGCATGCAGCTGCTAGGGACTGTCGACTATGATTTCGACAAGAACGATGACCACAAACCCGGGATGAGTCGATCTGCTACTGTTGCGGGTCGGAATTGCATCCAGCGTGGCTCCAAACTCCAAGGTGGAGCGATGGTTGCATTGCTCAATCACGATCTCCAGCATTGCGTGCGCGACATTCAGCTCAGCTGGGCTCGCCAGTTCCAGGGTGCAACCATTGAAGGGCCATCCAACATCCCGCCCAAAGAGTGGACGATGGCTCTCAGTGCCGATTGTGCCGCTCTTGCCCCTTACGGCTATATTCCGGAAGCAGACTACGATCCTAGCCAGCCTGGCCAGTTTACGTCCGTTCTAGTGGCCAATCTTCACGATCTCCTGTATGATCATGGAGCCTCAAACAGGATGTCCGGTATGATGTATACTGCTGGCGCCGGACTGGCTAAGGATGATATAGCTGTCGCCTATTCAATTGGAATGTTAGATGCAATTGCTCGTCGTATTCGTGATTTGCTAGATGGAAATGGTCTCTTATTCGGTGATTCCGTCTACATGATCACCTTCAGCTGGGCCCCCTTCAATGCTCGATACCGGACCTGGGAACGTTTCATCAAATACACCAGACTTTTGCAAGCATCTTCCTCGCCAGATGCCTCTCGGATCTTAGGCCTTTCTCGTCGTGGAAAGGTTCTAGCAATTGACGATCAAGACCTTGAAACCATTCCGGCTCATGAATCTTGGAAAGCAGCGATGGATCAGTCGTCACCGTCCAGACTGACACCCCGAATCACTCAAGAGTACACCATTCCACCCACTTCGGTTGTTTTCGATAAACATAGGATCAGGCCGTCAGGGCTTTGCTCCAGATGCAAGTCTCTATATGAAGCATCCGTAAGCAGGGAGAACCGGATCCATGCTATCCCTGGAATATCTCATGCGGTGACTACACGAGACTCGGTTAATTTAGCCGCTGGTCTACGTCGAGTAGCAACTTTGGCCGCTGCGGATCATCAAGCTTCTGGAGACTACTGTTGTGATGAGTGCGCTTGTAAGCTCGGTGCTTGGGTCGATAATATCGCTTACAAGGTTCTTGTCGCCATGATGGCTAGTGAGCCTGAGTCTAGCCCACAGGATTGGATGTTGGAGAATTACCTCGTTGTTTGCGCGACATTGTGGCCGGTCTGCGTAATTAGCATCCTCAGCGGCTTTGATCTCGTCGTGAATGCCAAGTTTGAGCCAGGCGCTATGGGAGAACGAGACGCCGTGGATTGTTAGAGGGGATATTTTACAGTACAGTATGCGTTGAGCAGGCCAAACAGCGGTTAGCAGACAGCAAGGATTTTCCGGTCGACATCTTTGGGATCAGGCTAATGGCACTCCAAGAGCGTTCGTGACACTACACGCTAACCCCTTTGGGAACTCGCCTACCCCACCCCAAAAAGGTACATTGACCTAGGCATAAACGCGAGTGTATCGCGCAGTTTTTAGCGCTATACACTAGCTCTATCTAAAACGCGTAATAATTGGCTAATCGGGTCTGATTACAGTAACCATATGTTATAGTGTATTTTGGGCCTAATTTGAACTAGCTAGTACCCATAGAATTCATTCCAACATCAACCTTTCACAGATAGGGGTATATGGCCACATTCTAAACAATCAGATATTGTTCGGCCAGCTCGCTTGATCTTTAAATCCTTCTTTTGCTTTCATCTCTACTTGCATTGTATACACATTAGCCGAGTACCTAGCTAAATCCGCTGATGGTTTTGCCCTATTAGTATAGCAGATGGTAGGCCGATTGGATTGGCATGGCGGATGGTATAGGGGGTTACGCGTGTAGAAAAGCACGCGTCAATGACTTAGCAGATAGTGGAGCCCCTATATCCAATAGCATATCAATTATCTTATTCTGCTAATCTATTGGATGATATCTTACATTTATGACACAAATTGCAACCGCGCTAATAATGGCAAGTTGACAGACGAGGGGATAACCTCCTTTATGGCTCTGTTTTAACATCTCTTCTACCATCTCTTTTAACATCTCTTTTAACATCCCTTTTAACATATCTTTCTACATATATTTCTACATACCTTCTTCATTAATTAAAATTAGAGAAATCTACTCGGTCGCATAATCATTTCACTTACATCGCTACCGCAGATACCGGTCTACACAACGTGGACAATGAAATCATGGGGGTCCCTGAGAACGGGCTTGGGACGGTCCTCAATGACAACGTCCTTCACAGCACGCAAAATGAATGACGGGTTCTATCCAAGTTAGAATAAAATAAAATGGATTTCATCTTTTGCATAGAGTACAAACGTACCTCCATAATGTGTGTGTAAGAGAGTGAATATGATTCTGTGACTTTCTCTTCATCGTCGCACGGTTTGCCTGCCATTTATATTGACTCTCTGGTCAGTGGGTATACATTCTACCTCTGCTTTTGCCTCCTAAGCTGCTCTTTTTGGATCAATAGTTGCCTGGAAAGGAAAGGGGGGCTATTCCTCACTGAGAAATACTAAGTAGCGGAGTTAAGTTCTTACTCGGCAGTCTCGCTGGTTTTGGATAAGGTCTATTGGCACTGTGAATGGAGATGTTGAGATCAGCCAGAGTGTACTTTACAGAGAGACTTGTTTTCAATAATAGCCCGAGGCGTTCGCATTCAACAATCCTACTTCTACAAGATTATACTACTACATGGTCTCCCATCCACGATATACTCTGCATGCGATCATAGAACGGAGCGATTCTAGCAAGCCACACGCCGGCCAGTGCGTTGTGATGGGTCACAAAATGCAAATTCTGGAAGTTGCGTGTTTCTGCTTAGTTCTTGGCCTCGCGTCGTTGCATGTAGCGGCGCCACTAAATAATCAAGTCAGCACTTGACGTAAGAAAGCCCGATCATTCGAAGTAAAGACTTACCGCAGGATTGAAGAAATAGACGGGGATTCCCAAGAGAAAGATTCCTCCAGCAACGGCAGTCAGAATTCCCATCGCGACCGGGTAGCTGTAAATTGCAACCATTGGGCTCAAGCCATAGCTGATACCGAACGCGATGATGTTTTTCGTGCCAACAACTGCCACAAGGGCAGGACCGGGGTTCTTCTCCCATGCCTCGGCAGCGAAAGAAGTGGACAAAATGAGCACAGAGACAAATGCAACCTGCAACAGTGTCCATCCCATGTACGGACCACCCCAGGTGGCATTGCCATTGGCGGTGAAACCATACAGGAGAAGCGAAACGATTGTCAGGATACCGGGGAAGATTAGCAGGATCAGGCGATGCTCGGGTGTATGGACGCCACCGGCACGCTTGGCCAGGCGCAGAATGAACCAATCGCCAAACACACCAGCGTATAGCATGCCCCCAAAGCCACCGAACACACCTCCCAGGTTGATCAGACCGACATTCTTGGCAGCCCACCCATAGTTCTCCTGCAGGACGGTGTCATAAGTCAACGACATGCCGACACTACACCCCAGCACCACGGACGACAACAAGGTCGCGTACAGGATTCCGGGGGAGCTGAATGCTTCGAACATGTGGAACCAGGCCATCAGGATGGTCTTCACGGGACGCTTCGACGGCTTCTGCCACGGGGCAAGCATCTCCATGTATGTCTTCTTGGGTTGTGCCTCGTCTGGGATTTCCTGCTCCTCCGCCTCGAGCGCAAGCAGGTACTCCTGAGCTTGCTGACCAGTCAGAACTTGCGTGACGCCAAACTGGTCGGTCACGACAACCTGATCATTGAGCAGTTGCGCGCGCCGCTGGTAGCGTGTCTCGAAGCAGGTGAAAATCACGATGAAGAGGCCAACACCAACGGCGATGACGTAGACCCAGTAGAACCAGCGCCAGCCAAGAGCCGCAGCTTCGTAGGAAGACGCAATGTTCAAGCAACTGGTCACGACATTCTGGGTTGCCCAGTACACGCCAAAGACAAGGCCACGCTGGTGGACAAATGTCACCTCGGAGAGCATCAGGGGAAGAAGCTGGACGGGAAGGTCAGTTTGCATGTACATCGCAGTAGACAGGCGGGATATACTAACCGACTCCGTAGCACCCGTTGCCAACCCTTGGAGGCATCGCAGACCAAGATGCTGCTCAAATGTCTGCGACACAGCACATCCAATAGTCGCAACAAAAAGAACCACGATTGATCCAATGGCAGTAGGTCGGCGACCATACACCAGGCCCAAGGGAAGAATAAGATAATTTCCTGGTCGTATTAGCCATACCATGTCACCGTGCAGAACTACACTATATATGCTCACCAATACCAACAAATAACGAGGGGAACGTTCCCAACCAAACAACTTGAGTTGCAGTATAACCCTGAGGCGTATACAGCCCAAAGAAGATGCCCAAGATAGCTCCCAGACCTCCCACCACGGAGAGAGACATGATGGAAAACCAGCAGCAGCTGACAATCACACCAGTCTTCTCCCACAGAGTGAAGTTGAGGGGATCATTGGGATCGGCACTAGGAACGGGCAACCGCTGAATATCCCCAGCCGCATCAACGAGTACATCGCCAGTCTTGACAATCTGCGGCTCCGCATCCTCCACGAACTCGATCTTGACTTTCTGGTCGATCGGAGTAGCCATGATGTCCGCGCCGTGAGCCAGAGGGGGTGGAATATCTGGACGCGCAGCGGCTCCGAGGAAAGAAAAGAAAGAGATGAAGGCGAAGCTCTGCCTTTTTCTCTGCCAGCAGCTAGAGTCATCGGCCCCTCCACCATGATACTGCCATCGCGCGGGGGGAGTCTAGTTCGGTCGGTGCATGGACATACTTTGGAGGAACGTGCTAGAGCTTTGGGGACTGTCACTGGGGAGAAATGGAGTGCGATAGTGGTGGATCTCCCCCGTTCACGCCGAGTTGTCAAAAAAAGTCAAAGTTGGGGCCATTCGCATTCCCCGTGGGGGTGGGTTGCCCACATGCCGACAGCAAATTGTTAGTTTCTGATTGGCTCTTCGCTCGGCAGTTCTCGACTATTCGATTCTCTTTTCTCCTAGCTAACTCATTCTTGATGAATATACGGGGTAATGCGAAATCAAATAGTTTGTATGATACAGAGGTTATTTATTCAGCATCTAATATCGTTGTATCATCATCGTAGGTTACCCAAATCCTCAATCAGGGCACACAGGTTCTGAATCATCGGTGGAAGTATATCATCTGGTAAGGGAAGTGGGCAATTCCCTTCAAACACCTGCCGCGCCACAGCCATCACCGCACAAGGCTTACTCAGTTCACAGAAGACCTTGACTTCCCCCTCATTGCCACCCCGAGGCTGAACCATCGTCAATCCAGGCCGTCCCACGCCATGGCCCAAAAAGGACTTGGTCGGTTGGTCTTCGGGTCCATCCAGGGGAACTTGCGGAGTGGGATCGGCTTCACTCATGGGAGTGGCCACCTCGAGTCGCTTGGTCTCGCCACACTGAAGTAAACCGTAAACCCACAAAACAAGCGCGGCGTGATAGATAGACAAGGAGTCAAAGCCGCGGAACTCGTATGCGACCACATTCCGGGCAGCTCGAAGCACTTGGCCGGCGTGCCAGATGGCGGACCGCGCTTCTTTCGTCCGGCTCCAGTCTCGGAGACCTGGGTAGGCTCGACGGGCGTCTAGCTCGCCCATTTTTCCGACAAACCGCTGGATCGCATCGATGTCGATGTGGAGGTACATCATCACGAATTCATTCAACAACGTCGTCACCGGAGGGGCGCTTGGGGAGTCTTCCTGCACAGCTCGAAGGGTTGTATATCTGGAGATCATTAGAATTTAGATACTATTCTTCGATGCTCGCGGGATTTTAGGATACGTACAGATCTTCTTGCCGACTTTGCAGCCACAGCCGAGTTGTCGCGCGAGGCCCAGAACGAGAATTTTGAGATAGAAGCATCTGTTGGCGGAACTCCCATACTTGCAGAGCAAGACCCTGTAGCAGAGCAGATCTCGCAATTTCCAGATCAAGGTCGGGAGGTATTTGGCTCATTAATGAGGGGTCTGACAGTAAATCACGTAAATTCAACTCGGAGCAACCTGTCATCCGGTACTTGGCTGTCCAGATATCTCTCCAGGCCCTGGCAGTGGGAGCGAGCCATAGCTCTCTCGCCGAGGGAAATGGTAGCGTCAACTCCGTATAGGAAATGATGGCGGGTCGGTTCATAGCCGTGGCCACCTCCACGTCATGACCGAATAAATGATAAACAAGCCTAAATCGATTAGGACTCCAAGAATTATCAGGTCAAATTATTCTTTGCATACCTTTTGAGAGATTCTTGCCGCACCCAAGCATGCCATGCTTGTTGTAATGAGTCCTCATCGTTGCCGAATGTATATGGGGTGATAACCGTGTATGTTGACCTGTCAAAAGCGGCACCTCGACGCACAGCCTAATAACATGGTGAGTTTCGAAGATTGATATCGAGCCAGAAATTTCTACTCACAGTGCAGAGTGGCTGCAAATAGCTTTCTGCGATTTGCATTTTCCGTGTATATCCACAAAAGACTCCAATGTCCAGCCACAGGATTGAAGCCTGCAGATATTGCAGATCACGAAGCACACTGTTGTCCTCCTCAACCTAGAATCCCAGCGTCATTAGTGATGGCCGGAAACCCTTCAATTTGCAGAACGTACTAATTGTGCGAGGCCGACTCGGGTAATTTCTTGCAAAATAATGCCAGTCTTATTGATAGAGGGCATTCCGCAACACACACAACCCGCCGCAACCAACGCCGTGAGTAGCTCTGGACGCAGTTGTTGATATATTGAATCATAGAACGTGTAAGGATGAAGCCACGCGTCTGTCTCAGTTCGCTTCCCGATGCCGATCTTAATGAGCGTGTCAAGATAGTCTGCAGATGGAAATGTCGTAACCGAAAGTCGAGAGCCTCCTGTCCGTAGTACCAGCTTTAAGATATCATCTCTTGCTTGATAAGAAAGTTTTCCAGGGATTTTGATTGCATCCAGGCGATGTTGGTGAGCGGATGGGATACTATCACCGTCGCGTAAGGGAATTCGTCTCTCTTCGCTAAAGGCATGCTGATTCTTTTCAGGGACCCAAAGCCTACCTGGAGTGTTAGCCTGTCACGGACTGAAATAAACAGGGCTGAAATGAACTCACCACAGAGATCGTCCAAAGGCTGCGGCACGCTTCCTCGCGGATTCTTGGTCGTCTAGCGGGGATTGCTGAGAGTCCTCAAATCCGGAAAAGGCCATCGGAACATCAAGTATCTTATCCAGATCTGGTATAAAGTCCGTACCAAATATGTCGGTATCAGAGAAGGTAAAATCGGTGTCCTGCATGAAATCAAACACTCGCGGCTGTTGTGTACGGTGGGCTGCATCGTCGGCGTCAAGACCCGGCAGCATGACCTGTTCGAAAAATGCGGGAAATCCGTTCAGTGGTGAATATGCCTGCACATTTCTGTGGGTAATAAATGCATCCAATGCCATCTCGCCAGCCGGGGCGATATTCGAGTCATACATCTCATGCGGATTCCCTGAGAACGATTCCGAGGCTGGTGGCACACTAAATTCAGATGGCCCAGAGTCGGGTGTTGCCGTGAGAGTCGACAGGTCCGGTGCCTGGCTTCCTAGTTGCGGAGAGTAGGGTGGGAGCGACATTGAATACGATATGCGTTCGCTTGATCGACGCACACATTTGGATCTGGGGGCGCATTGTATTTGCTTCGAATTGCATCTCTATAAACCTATCAGTGCGGGGTCCTTTTGGGGGATCCAGTTGACGGGCGTACCTTGCAGGGTCTTTCGTTATCGCAACTCAATTTTGCGGTCGCACAAGCTTCACACGCTTCGATTGCGCGCTCCTTGGTCCGTCTCGCCGAGGTTTTGCCTTCGGCCTCATCTTTTTCATGGACTGCCTGGTGTCGTTGCAGAACATCACTGGCCGTCATTAGCTGACCGCGATGCGAAGGAGCGTAGTGCTGAACCACAAATTGGGGATAACATACCGGCGATTAAATCCGCGTTGACACGTCGGACACTGGTACACGCGTTCATTGCGATCTGATCAATTCTACACTTTCAGCCTTCTAGGAGATTTCACGAAGTCAGATCGCGGCTGAATGACTTACGTGAATCTAGATGACGCGCCAGATGGTCCGGACGTTCATAGGCCTTGTCGCAGTGCGGACAGCGATGATTCACGGCGGCCCTTCGCGGGGAACGTCGAGGGTTCTCCGGATTTTCGGGCATGATGGACCTCGGAGGAAGTGGGGAAGACGAAAGTGGACGAGGCCCCGATTTATGTGCGGAGGGCCGAAGGGCGACGATCGAGAGGGCGTGGGATTTTGCGGGCCACGACTTGCCGATGGCTGAAATGCAAAATGAGTGACATCCGACAGTCTGGGACCATTCAGCGTCTGGCTATTTGACAGGCTTTGAAGTTTAAAAGAGGCGTCGGCAAATTCGGGGAATGTGGGGTCAAACTGCGTTTTCTCCAGTTTGCGGGGTGCTGCTCTTAAGGTTCTCGTCTACTGTTGCTTACTATCGCCTTTTGTCCGCCCCTACCTACTACTTTAATCGATTGATCGGCGTTGCCGGGGTTTACCCGCCAGAAAGTCACTACTAATTCTGGAGAAGAGATCATTGTCACGTATGAATCAATACAATTATGAGGGAAAACTAAATATACTCGGGATCAGAACACGACGAGTATCTTTTATCCCTAAGTTTAAATTGAACTACTTTGTGGCACCCAGCGAAGGAATACAAAACTTGCTAATGGCTATCAAGCAGAGGCTGGGATCTGCTCGTTACTCCAAGCCTTAGCCCCACGATACATACAATTGAAATTCATGAACTCATCCGGTCTCCTAAATTATTGTCAGTGATTAAACTTCTCGTTCCTAATAAAAAGAAGGTTTTCTTACAACGTGACCGTCTTCTTTGCAGCTGCTGGCTTGGCCGCTTCTCTGCTGTAAGCTTGGATGAGGCTGACTCGGGAGTAGCGAGCTTGGAAGATATTCTACATTTGATCAAGGTTAGTCAAGTTTCCAGGGTTTGCCTGCAATGGCATAAAGAAAAGCTTACTTCCAAAATCTCCGACAGAGCTTCTGCTGAGAGTGCCTCGCCGATGCCTTCGAAAAAGGCTCCTAAGGCCTCCGCATCTTCGATCGCTTGGCTAGCTCCCTGACCCTGTGTAGGAAGCATGGCATGTGCAGCGTCTCCAATGAGAATGACTCGGCCGCGGTGCCATTTCTTGAGTGGATCCTTCGATAATGTTAGTAAAACGCTTCTTGAATACGTCAAAGAATGCAATCCTTACCAGATCACGCAGTTGCCACAACCCGAGATCCGCAGAGTGTCTGCTAGCTGTCAGCGACTGGAAAAATGACGGGAAAAAACCTCTCGTACTTGAATGTACTCGTGACCCAAGTAGGGAACTCCGCGAAGGTTTGGAGCATTTTGTCCAGGTCTCCCTCAGAAACCCAAGATTGCTTCACGCCAGGATCCTCGTTCATTTGCTCTGCATGACACTGATTAACGGTGGAACTTGTGCAATGATAGTTTTTCTAACTTACCGTCAGGCACCAACGCAGTAATACCATAAACCTCACCCTGCCGGCCAGGTCCCATGATTAGTCGGCAGTTATGAGCAACCATCATGGAGGTGAAAGGCTCGCGAGGGTTAATCTTGGAACAAAACTCGGGCTCTTCTTTCTCTAGAGTCTCCGAGGGAATCTGAAGACTTGTTAGAATGGATAGCTAAAGTTGGGGCTGGTCCAAACATACCATGAGACGATAAGCTAAGAAAATGGCCGTAAGTAGACCTCCTTTCTTTCTGTATGGAAAATGCGGTATCTTGGGGACACACCTGAATGCCCCGTAGGTAATGGAGATGGCTCCTCTTGTAAGACGTGTTTGCGAATCACGCTGTGACTGTATATCGCAGTGATTAGCATCTAACTTGTGATTCAGGGTATGGTTTGTCTGGTTTACTTACATTCCATCGGCAGCAATGATCAAATCTCCCGTGACTACCTCTCCTCCCTCAAGAGTGACCGTGCCATCTAGCGGACTGCAATCGACTACCCGCGAGGCAACCCGGACTGTCACCGACTCGCCTTCGCGATCGGGAGAGACTGCAGCCTGCTTGAATTGATCATGAAGATCTCTTCGATGGAAGCATAGACGTTCTGCACCATATTCAGTCTTCGTCAATAGTGGCACGGTGTTAACCAGGACTCCATCAGTGTTATAAACACGGAAACCCTCATCAACGATTTCTCTAGCCGCTGCCAGTTCCTTCTTCAGTCCCCATGTAGACTCGACGATCCTGGATGCATTCGGTTGCAATGAAATCAAAGCACCAATTTCCTTGTTCAGTCTGGACTGTTCAAGTACCGTGATTTGTCGGTTGGGTCCACGCAGAGCAATCGCTGCTGTGAACCCAGCAATCCCACCTCCCACGATAACAATGCGAAATGGCGGCATATTGATTTCACCTAAATATTCTTGTCTTTCTTTTTCAAAATAGCCAAAGACTTCTACCATATGAAACTATCTCCGCCTTTTGAGAAGCACAGACTCCGGCATTATTCCCGTTGGCCACACGTCCACTCCCTCCGATGATGTTGCTCCCCCACCTCCACTTCCCCCCACTTTCCGAAAACTGGGGCCAGGACATCCTCAACGAAAGACAACGACCAATGAAGATAATCATGACTGGTCTTATGATTAGCAAGTAAGGAACGAGTGTGGGCATTCTGCTCGGAGTTTGCCTAAGTTGTTTCATCCGAGAAAGCTGCGAAGTCCATTATAAACTTCCGGAGAACTCGCCGTAGAACAGATCATAGTCAACAGACATTCTGTACGAGAACACACATCTCAGAATCTTTGTATCAAAAATGTCGGCTACTACCACCGTCACCGAGACCGCTCAGGTCAACCCCAATTTGCACGGCTTCGGTCGCATGCGCCTGGATGGTACCGATAAGCAGTTTGGTGATTTCCGTGATGACCTGGCCCGCGACGGCTACGCAGTTGTCAAGGGCGCTATTCCTCGCGAGCAGGCTCTGAAGTATGCTGATGAGATGTACACCTGGCTCGAGAACTTGTAAGTCCAAAATAAGTCAAAGCCTCTTATCTACAGCAAGAACTCACCCTCTTATCAGCAAGCTTGGCTTCGATCGCAATGACCTTTCCACCGTGCACAAGGATAAGCTGCCCGTGATTAACGAGAAGGGCATGTGTCTGCACTATGGTCTTCCCCACGAGAACTTTGTCTGGGGTGTTCGCAGTGAGCCTGGCGTTATCGGAGCCTTTGAGAAGATCTATGACGATGAGGATCTGATCGTGTCCTTCGACGCTATCAACTTCCAGTTTCCCAAGTACGTTAACCCGCGAAACTCTAAAATGATAGTCCATACTAATTCAAGAACCAAAACAGCCGCACTGATATTGCCCCCAACAAGCCCTGGCCGCACCAGGACCAGAACCCCGAGAAGCACGGCTTCCGCTGCATGCAAGGTCTCGTGAACCTGCTCCCCAACGGACCCGAGGACGGTGGCCTCATCGTCTGCAAAGGCGGACACCTCGTCTCCAAAGAATTCCACCATGACATGGCCGATGAGGAGCGCATTCCCGCCTGGACCCCGGAGTGGTACGGCTTCACCGATCGGGGCATGAAGTGGCTGGAGGACCGCGGCTGCAAGTGGGAGAAGCTCTGCGCCGAGCCTGGCGATTTGCTGCTCTGGGACTCGCGTACTCCTCACTATAATCTCAGCCCCAAGAACAACCAGCCCCGTTTCGCCATCTATACCTGCTATATGCCCGTCGCGGATGCGACGCAAGATGACCTGTTGCGGAAGAAGGACGCCTTCGACCGCCGTGTGGGTACTACTCACTGGCCCAACGCTATGCACACTGGCTCCAATGTTGCCCAGCGAGATGGCCAGGAGGACCCCCATAACCGTGATAAGCCCGTTAATGACCCAGAGCTTAGCGGGCGGGCCTTCAAGCTGACGGGTATTCCTTATATCAAGGCCCAGGCTTGAACTATCAATCAGACAGCTGTTGGAGCATAAGAATTGAATATGAATGTAATCTCAACTTGAGCAGGACGCCAGAATGTACGAATGAATTATTTGTTTATTTTTCAAAGACAATTTGAATAAAGCAGCTCCTCCCAGCCATTCTTACGACCGTAAGATACATAAATGATAGGACCGGCCATGCTTTGGGTAGCAGTGCAATACATCGGGAGTATTCTTTTCGCAAACCGAAAGCTATCATGGTCAAGCTTATGGCGGACGATAGCAGACACCGAGAGCACGCAAGCAAAAGTTGAGCGCTTTTACACCTCCTCGATGCGATTAGGAAAGAAAGGTCACTTATCTCAGATACAAAGATCTTCCCATCTAGTCGTTTTTCCAAAGATCCTTCCATGGGTCTTTCCAGTCGCTCCTTTCCCAGGTGCTTTGTCGAGTTCATAATGGGTGTCAAGAATATAGCTTCCTAGTCAACGATAGTTACTAGTAGGTGGGTCAAAATATAATCAGCCCCAATTTTTGAACATTCTCCTAGGTAAATATGACAGGGAAATTGCGTGTTTGCCGAATCAAAATCCCTTTGAAAGCAGTATCTCCATTCAAAGCCCTACAGAATGTCTCATAGACGCACAAATAGTTCTTTACATGTGAAGCGGGCCGGCCCCTCACAACGGACCAACCACCGTCATCATAAATGTTCCCAGCGTCAGCGACGATCCCCGGCTTCACTGTCATCCGAAACTCACTTCGATCACCCCGCCTGGTGTAGACTTTCTCCCGAGCTTCGAATCTTCAAAGTCAGTCGTACGACATCGGTGGGCGAGACTCCGGCCGAAATGCCGAGTATGTAGATCTTATGCGATGGTTTATACCGACACATTACCTGGGGTAGCCCTGTCGCTATTCGCGCATAATTAGACTCTTGAAGAACTATGCCTACTGTTGGTAAGGCGAAACCTCGGCAACGAGCTATTTCGATGCTCACGCCACTGTTCCTGGCCAGCGTGGTCCGTTTGTGTAGATGGATGTTGTTTAAACTGCACTTTATTTGCTTATTCAATAGCTCTTATGAGCCAATCACTTGCTGTGAGATTGTAATAAAACGATGGTATGCAGCAGGTGCTGGTAGGGCCGCCCCGCGCCTGATCACTGGTATTCCTCGGTCCGCCGAGTCATTATAGATGGGTGTCTATCTCATGCATGCTCTTCTCAGCAAGATTGTTCGGATCACCAATGGCCATCATCACACATTTACTTGGACAGCTATGGAAGCAGATCGTCTCAACCGTAGTAATGTATATCGTGTATTTAAGTCTACTGGGCGCCTGTTCAATAAAATCCGCACATTAAGCATCAAAACTACTTTCGAAGTACAGTCTTGTCGATTATTATCTTCATAATCTACACACAAACCCATTTCGCACTCTGATCTACACTATGGCTTGGCCAACCGCGACCACCATACTGAATGATAGCTATATTGTCAATGCTGCGTCGCAACTCTCGACAAAGCAATGTATAATATACTCCCTGGTCGGGCTCAGCAGCTATCTAGCCCTGGCATCAATTCTGAGATTTCAAAGACGTCGAAGTCTTCATCAGAAATATCCATACACGACACGCGAATCAATGGGAAAGATGACCGACCAGGATGCTTTCACAATTCAGAAGACAATCTTGCAGATGGAGTTCCCCTTTATCGTTCTTAAGTCACTCCAGTTCGCTCTGTTCCGGGTATGCATCAAATGAAGCTCCAAATACCCCACAAATGCTGACATCCATGTGTAAAACTAGACCTACGGTATCCCGACTATATCAACGCTCCTCCTAAAGACATCCCAATTCTCCGACCCCGCAACATCCTTCAAGCGATACGCAGACACAGGGGCACTTATCGGCGAATTCATGGCCTTCGACCCACGCTCAGAACGAGCCCAAACAGCCATTGCCCGCACCAAATTCCTACACAAAGGTTACCGAGCCAGCGGCAAGATCCTCGAAGAAGACATGCTCTACACCCTGAGTCTCTTCGCACTAGAGCCAATCCGATTCGTCAAGATGTACGAATGGCGCGAGATGACAGAAATGGAACGCTGTGCTGTCGGGACATACTGGAAGAGTCTCGGTGATGCACTGGGTATCAGTTATGAGACGTTGCCATCCGGTAAGACCGGATTCCGGGATGGACTTCATTGGTTGGAAGAGATTAGAGATTGGAGTCTTGGTTATGAGGTGAAGCATATGAAGCCGCATCCTCGGAATAAGGAGATTGCGGATCGAACCGTTGATGTGTTGGTTTATAATCTGCCAAGGTTCATGAAGCCACTGGGTCTTTATTTTGTGTCTTTCTTGATGGACCAGAGGCTTCGAAGTGCAATGATGTATGCCACATCCACGCCATGCCACTTAGAGGTCATATACTAATTGAAAATACCATAATAGGATCGATCCCCCACCCGCATTCTTCAGTGTCATTTTCACCGCGGCGTTCCAACTGCGCAAGTTCTACTTACGCTACTTGGCCCTTCCCCGCCCAAACTTCATGCGCCTGGACGTCTTTACGGAGAAGCCCAACAAGTACGGACGGAACTACGTCCTATTCTACGAAGGCGCACCTTTCTATGTGCAGCCCACCGTTTGGAATCGATGGGGACCGGTTGCTTGGTTCAAATGGGCCCTCGGGCAGCCGTTGCCCGGTGATGATGGCGACAAGTACTATCCCCAGGGGTACTACACTCCGGATCTGGGACCGAAGTACTTCGAGGGCAAGGGTCGGAAAGAGCTTCAGGCTATCAAGGAAAGTATCAAGCAGCAGCGCATGGGGCAATGCCCGTTTCCGTGATTTGATTCATTCCAGTTCTCAAGAGATGGTAACGAGGGCGATGAAATGCTAGTATGATTCATATGACTCAATGATATTTCAAATGTTTCTAAATGGATTCCATCCATCTAGATGCATGAGCAAGGCAACACAAGAAATCCTCGAAACATCTTTCATCGGCGATCATGAACGTCAACTAGGTGCCATATAGATTCAAATTGACAGCGTCAAAGGGCGTGTAGTAGAGCTTCATAAATGTTGGACACAAATACATGAACAGAAGAGGCTGAAAGATCTGGGTATATGTCAGGGAATGTAAAAAGAGCAGTGCGACCGGATGTATCCACATTGCTCATTGAGAACAGAGATCTATCACCCCATTCCCGAAAACGATAGTTGTGAGCGCCTGAAAAAGGAAAACCGCCCAAAAAGGAGATATCTGATACAGACGGGGAAAGCTGACAACGAGAACAAAAATCGAACGTAAATGCACGGAAAATAGGCTGTTGTATCAGGCTGAAAAAACCGGGTCAGGTGAAAAAGAGAGATAGCAAGGGGGTATTTTGCAAAGAGATACAAGTGAATGGAACATATTAGAACACTAATCGGTCCCACCGGGGGACGAAGGTAAAGGAAGTGCCGCTGGGTCGAAGAATGAGTCGTCAAACGGCGAAGTATCAGAGTGGTAAATGGTCGTATATTCGGTCGAAGGACTGAGTAAGCCTCGCCCGCTCTCGCCAACATCGCCCAGCTCTTCTGGAGACAGAACTCGCCCACCCAGCTCGACATCCTGGACGTGGACATTATACTCAAGGGCTTTCCGTCCTTCTTTAATGAGTTCTTCAGTCCACTCGAGACACCGTTTCAGGCTCTGGTTCAGTTTCTGGCTATCAACTAGAAGCTCCTGGTGGCGGGCGAGATCAAGCATAAATTTCTTCTCATCATGAGCACGGTGTTTGGCATCATGTTCTGCGAGGGAACCGGGACTCAAAACACCTTCATCCACAACGGAGTCTTCATCAGTGGAATCAGATAATTCGTCTTGGGATCGGGTTGACGAAAGCTCGCTGTTTCCTTCATCTAATTCACTTGTCGTAGACAGCGCAGCACCAGAGAAGGAACGCGTTGAAGGTGCCATGGATAGACGCCCGGAGCGGCTGAGTCGTCGATATCTCCGTAATTCTGCGTTTTGTTTTCGCATCTCCCGTTCAAGTGTCCGATTGATGGCCAGAAGAGAAGAATTGCTGATTTCCAAATCCATAATTTTCCGCTCCGTCCGCGCATTCAATGCCGTATCGCCCGGTCCTTCAGACTTTCCTGGGCTCAGAGGCATGGATATGTGGGGTCCGGTCGACACGGAAGAGCCATTGCTGAAGACTCGGGGACGTAGTGCTGGGATTTGATCGGACATGACTGGTGTTGTTCCGTCCGCACCCAAAGTATTGGAAACAATGACCGGGCTCGCTCGGAGGCCTTCGGGAGGAGGAAATATCTGGCTGTTGGAGCCCACGCTTGATGATTTCCTGTGCTGTCGGAGTGAATGAGGCTGTGGTCTTTCGGAAACGACGCTCGGAGACGAGCTGTAACGTTGCATAATGCTCTCCACTAGAGCTATATCAGGGTTTGAACTGTGCTGAGCAATTATTTCGTCGGAGGGAGGAGAGGTGGCATCGGAAATTCGAGGGGACTTGAGACGAGGAGAAGGCGAAGCAGCTGGTCGGGCTGGAGGGACAGGGCGAGGAAGGCCCCCAGACCGGCGCTTGGCGCTGGAGACGGTCGAGTGAAAGTCTTCTGTCGAAGCTTGCCGTTCTTGGTCCCCGTTGGCGTAGACGAAGCTCGAGGCCGGGGACATCCTGCCCTGCTTTTGACGGGGCGGCGCTTCTACCTCCGAGGACGTGGTTGATCGGGCATCGGAGGCGTGGAAGAACATCGGGGAGTTGGATGCGAGATCAGTAAAGGAGTTAGGGCGTGAAGCTTGTTGACCTTCCGCCGTCAACGTCTTCGCTCTTAGACTCCTTGACTGCTCGGGCTTCACCCCACGAGCCGGACTCCGCTCTGTCCGCCGCACGCCATTGACACCAAGGCCGACCGTGGCGTGAGAATAGGGAGCTGGTGGAGAATGCGCGAAAGTGTTATTTGTTGGTGACGGGAAAGCTGCATCGCGGCGAGTTGTGCGTGAACCCGATCGAGGGGTGACGTTTGCGCTCAGGAAAGACGGAGCAACGGAGGGGATATCGTCCTTGGTGGGGGTGGAATAGGGGTGGTCGGGATGTGCAAGACGACGAGCCACTGGATGTCCAGGGCTCGGACTGGCCAGTTTCGGCGTCAGAGGAGATTTGCTGGTGCGGTGGAATGCCGCCGAGAGGGTGGGCGTAAACGGTTTGGCGAGATGGCCATTGTTTTGTTTATCGGAGGTCATAGTTGCGGAGCGGAAGCAGCAGCTGGCATCGCGATATACCGCAGGCTGCAGGGCATGATGGCACTCGCCACACTTAACAACTAATACTCGCTCTATCCAGGCAGAGACGAACACCTGCGTGGCTTAATAGACGGGAAAGAAGGTGAAGGTGGGAGGATGGCGAGGGGGACTCGAAAACATTCAGACCCGATTGGGTTTAGGGTGATGTTCACCGCAACGCAGAGGCATTCCCGGGGTTATGTTTTTGCGGGCGAAGTATATTCTTCCAAGGGGAGTAGGACTATTGAAGAGATGCAGCTAGATTATTAGGGTCAACTATTGATCATGTGTACATGATCTTAATGATTTGATTGTTCTATAACAATATGACGCGAGGTTGATGCAGGACCCTGGCATGGGCGTAGGCATGGGACAAGGGGGGGGGGGGGGGGGGGGGATTTCCCGATGCACCACACGATAAAAAACCAATTGGCTGCCCGGTCACGGCTGGAAAGGACGGTACGTACGGAGTACGGGAGGCACATTTAGCCTTCGTCTATTATTGTTTTGATGGCTTGCTTCTATATACAGGATTGATCATAGAGATGGGGGGAAAGCATTCAGGGACGGAGATCTATTATTTTGAGTTTCACTCATGTTCGTCCAGTCCTGCCAGGTTTGTAAGGTTCGGGGACGAGTAACTAACTGGTGTTACTGAATTCAGTAGAAGAAAGTGGAGTTTCAACTGAAGAAAAGCCGTTTTTGCCGTGGGTCGAAGTCCGTAGACGACTGCTGAGCTTGTGTTTTGCGTTTCTTGGTGGGAGGTATTGAGGACACTTCCTGCAAAGTACTATCTTGAGCCACTTCACGGATAGTTTGCTTGGAAAGACAGAAATCCACATGATCGTTGAAGGCTCGATCATCCGCGACTTGCGGTCGACTACAAATGGGACATTCCCACTGCTCAGGCTGGGGGTCAACTGATTCTATTACAGTGCCCTCGCAAGTCTCGGTATTCTCGGCCCCGGGACGTTCTGGACTCACAGAAAGCCCAGCTGCCTCTTGACTCAGCTGCTCCAGGTCGTTCATTTCGTCCTGCTTTTCTTGCCGAGCAGCATTCTCGAAAACCTCTTCGGCTCCAATATCGTGCTCGACACTGGGGTCGGATACCTCCGTACTTGTGTGTGGAGGTTGAGCAGGGGTGGGCTTTGGCTGTGCTGCCACCCCAAAGAAGTTGATCCCGACTTTCTTGGTGCTCACTAGATTCGAAACTCGCAACCCTAGGAGTCGCAGCTTCATCCCCGGAATTTCCTTCTCCAATTTGACCAACATGGGCAAGGCAAATGCATAAAGGTCATTCGCTCGGCAAACCGCCCGCGGCGGCGCCGTTTGTCGGGTGAGGACTTCAAACGTGTGAAGCTTCACTTTCAGACAAAGTGTGCGACCCTTGAACTGCGTTCGTCCTAGATCTTTTGCCAACTCATCCGCTGCCCAGCGCAGCTTCTTTCGAAGCTCCTCCTTGTCTTCGATCGCATGAAAGGTGGTCTCCGTACTTACACTCTTTCGTTCGTGGGTCTCAACGGGTTCGATCTTCGTGCGTCCCAGACCGAGGTAGCACTGCGCCAGAAATTGGAATGCCTTCTCGCCAAATAGCTTGGTCAACAAAGCACGCTGCGGGTAGATGTCGCCACACTTCTTGATGCCAATTGAGTCCAGCTCTCGCTCAAAGACTCGACCGACCCCGTTGACCTTGCGAACAGGTAGCTCCCGCATAAACTCCATGATGGCAGCCCGACCATTAGGCACTCGAAATTGTCCGTTCGGCTTGTTTTTATTGGAGCAAATCTTTGCTATTTTGGCGTTGGCAGCTATTCCCGCAGACACCGAAACCTTCGTATTCTCCAGAATCTCCGCGCGCATACGTTGCACAGCTTCCTCCGGGTCGAGCTCATTTTCAGAACAATATGCGGTAATGTTCAAATATGCCTCGTCGATGCTGGCACTCTCGAATAAAGGGTCGTACTGCGCCATAATCTCGCGGATCTCCTTCGCTTTGGCCGTGTATTTCTCGTAGTTTTGTGGGAGGAGAACCAGCTCCGGGCACAGCTTCTTGGCAACGAATGAGGCCATACCACTGCGGACTCCAAATTTCCTCGCCTGGTAGTTGCAGGTAGTGAGTACACCTTTCCCGACAGCCATGGGGACTGTCTTGAGCTCTGGATGATCGAGTTCTTCGACCGCCGCGAAGAAAGCATCGCAGTCCACGTGGATGATGTATTGGGATAGATCACGACTCAGCTCAAGCTCAGCAAGATATTCGTCTGCTCGGCGGAGGTCATGACTCAAGTCCAGCTTTTCTAGCCGGGCCTTTTCTTTGAGGATACGCTGAATCTTGACTGTAAGATTGCGGTCGCGCTCTTGTTCATGATCAAAGAATTTTGACCCTTTTGAGGCATTGTAGATAATTTCTGATACCTGAAATCACATATAAGTCCTTGTATTCTACCACTTTTGATTATCAACTCTGCAAAACACACCTTTTGCTGATCAACCGCGTCCTGGCCCGCTTTGGTTAAAGAGGGTCCCAGCAACTGATACTTCAGCGTTTCAAAGTCCTCTTCGCCTCTCGGCGCGTCCGGCTTCTCATCTGCTGCCCCATCTGGAGACGCCATTATACCAGGCGTGCCATCTGTCAGCGCTGCGAGTGAATCGAAACAATCGAGTCAACCGAGTCAGCACAATCCACCAGTGCCAGGCAGCCTCCGCGAAAGAGTGACGCCTAGTCACGTGCTCACGCGTTCCCGCTTCACGTGTGCGGGAGCCTCCGCTTGTCTCTCAGCAACGATTCTCCATGTGGATCTTGGACTCAGCTGGAGATTTTCTGGACGGTGAGCTATCGAGGGGTTGACTGGGATGGAGGCTGAGGGAAGGCAACATTACTAATTTTAACTCTCAGGGAAGCGGTTATGGCTTCGTCCCGGCAAGCAGTATCTCTTCGGGCGCACACTGGTGGATGACGGTATGTTTCTTGAACACTATTTCGGAGAGCTTGAAGGAGTTGATCATCAACTAACCGCGTGATATCTTCTAGTGCGCCATGTAATTCCGAACAAATCGATCTCCCGGAAGCACATGCTTATCGAAGTGTCTAACGTTGAGCCCCGCGATGGAGTATGACCGCTTGAATGACAATTCTCAGACGAGATGCTGATCGAGAGCAACAGACCCGGACACATGCGAGGACGAAAATATCCATAACAGATCTCGACTCCAGTCGAGGGACGGTGGTAAATGGTGAAAGGATCCAAGGCAAGAACGCACTTGAAGGAGATGAGCACAGCATCATGCTTGGGCACTATCCACATGCTTTGCGGTATGTACTTTCGCAATGACCGTGGCGCACTTATTGCTGACGCATCTTGCTATAGAATCAAATGGCAGCCAGTGGTTCTCAGCTTCTCATTTTCTTCTAAGGAGATGAGGGCAGAAGATCCTTTGGCCAAAGTCCGCGCTCGTCTGGAGAGCCTCGACATCAAAACCATCATCCCCTACCTCGTCGGCCAGACCACCCACGTCGTGCAGAGCAAACGAAATACGGCCAAGGGGCTTCAAGCCCTGATCAACGGCAAATACATTGTCCAAAACTCGTATATCGACGCACTCGTCTATGCGACTACTCCCACTGACCTCGAGAACGACGCCTCCGCATCTCCCCTGGAAGTCGATTTCGACTCGGCCTGGCCAGATCCAACAGAACACCTCCCACCCGCTGGCAATGAGCCGATCAGCCGTCCCGCCGCAGCTTTTGCTCCTAACCCATCGCGTCTAAATGTTTTTGAAGGGTATACGTTTCTCTTTGGAGACCCTTCTCAATTCGAGAACTTGCAAGCGGCAATCAATAACGGGCAGGGCAAAGCTCTTCTTTACCAAATTAAAGATGGGGAAACCACGGCGGCGGAACTGGTACAGTTTATGAGGTCGGCTGCTAGTCAGAAAGGCATCGGTGCCGAGAGAGATGAACCGGGCGGTGTTGTGCTTGTCCGATTCCGCTCCAAAGGACAGTTCGAGCCCTGGTCTATCGATTTGGGCAATGAAGTCGCCCTGGTGACGGACCAGCGAGTCATCGAGCAACGGGAGTTTTTGGATGCCATTTTGGGTAATGATGCCTCCCCCCTTTGTCGCCGGCTTCCTCGTGAGGAAGGAGAAAGCCAGGCTTCCACCTCGGCACCGCCCGAAGAGCCGCCAAAAAAGACTTCTGGTGACCACCCTCTCTCAATCTCGCCACCTTCTGAAGAGACACCTGCGGCCGTAGCCCGCAAGCCAGCCCCAAGGGCACGCAAGTATGTCAGCAAGATGAAGACTTTCGATGATGGCTTTGATATGGAATCCGTCCCGGTCTATACCCCCGATGATGATTTCCAAGATCCAATGGCTACCCAGGCCATGGACCTCGAGCCCATACAACCGGATGAACCCAGCCAAGCTGTCAACACAGTGGAAGAGCAGGAGGAGAATGATGCCGTTGCAGATTTACTCCCTGGTGCACGAGCGATGAAGCGTCGCCGTGCGGAGATGGGCGAGGATCGACAAGGAAGCCTTGGTACGCACATGAAGACAGAAGCCGCCCCGAAGCCGAAACGTGCGAAGCTGGATGTGAGGGAAGCTGCACGAAAACATCGTCAAGAGGAAGAGGAGGAGCAACAGCGACAGGCGGAGGAAGATCGTCATCTGTCTCAGGATGTGGATGTTGAGAAATTGAGAAATCTTGCCATTGTCGAAGAGATGGACATTCCTGTTCGGGAACCCGTTATACGACAGGATGAAGGCTCCGACCGATGGGATGACCGTTGGAATGGCCGTAAAAACTTCAAGCGATTTCGACGAAAAGGGGAGCCACTACATGCTCGCCAGCGCATTCAAAGCGTGATTGTTCCGCTGGAAGAGGTAACCCGCAAGGACTTCGGCATTGGAGAACACTACTGGGTCAGCACCAACAAGACCCCCGAGGTGAGCCAGAGTACCGACCGGGAGGAGCGACAAGTAAGGCAAGCTTCCAGTCGCGAGGATCGGGCCGCATCTCGATCTGAAGTCTCGATTCCGCCTTCAGCGACTCCAGACCCGACCCCCGAATCACTGGAATCGGCACCATCTCGCAGTCGCAGTCAAAAGCGGCCCCGAGAGACTCGGGATTCAGACAGTGATGAGGAGCCTCGTTTCAGATTCAGACGCAAACGGTAGCATATAGGACTCGAAGTTTCTTTACACTGCATCATACCTTCACATGGTCTCTGTATCATGTCGCATCGATACCCTCGTCAATATCATTATCCACCATTTTAACTCGTTCTCCCAAGTCCACATTGTACTGAATATATGTGATTGATCAGTTCCAACACGAAATAATATAAGAGAGTCTAAATAGTCACTTATAGAAGGCTCTCACACTGCATCCAAGGACGGGCACAAAATCAAGAGGAAAATATCCAGAAGTCAAGATGCTTAGAACGACGTTCAGAGGGATATTATTCGTGCCTGGTAGATGTGATTCATTGCCTGCAGGCATCAAATCAGGTGATTCAAGCTGCAGGGTGGGGGCCAAGCAACAACGAGAGACAAATCACAAACCCCTCTAAGTCTCGCCAGCAATGATTCCCGACAGACTCGCGCTGAATGTTGTGCTGTTGGCGAAATTAAATTGTCGCCTTGATGGACCGACTTCCAGATCTTGTCAAGGACACAAGACTTCCAACAGACCCTTTCCCTGATGATGCCACCGAGCCTGTCGAGACAGTTCATAGATACCGCGAATCTGACAGAAGTTCTCGGACCCGGGTTGTGTCCAGAGTGGAGCATTGGCAACGCCGACAAAGAGTCAAAGAAGGCGGTTATGGTGTTATCTGGTTAGAAACGTGTACCCACGGCGGTCGAGATGGTGCCGAAGTCCGCGCTGTGAAGCAAATCAAATTGCTGGAAGACCTCAGTTATCACACCGATGAATTGGAAGCGCTGGCTAAGTTTTCGCAAAAGCAGGTCTGAGTCCCCGTATCTATACATATTTTGGGTGCGCCCAGCTAAATCTTCGCAGTATGCACATTGCTTCGTGGAATTGCTGGGATGGTACATCCGTCCTGGGTATCTTTCCATTGCAATGGAGTATCTCGAATTGGGTGACTTCAATGCATACCTGCAAGCCAATCCACCCGTGTCGGAGGATGGAACAAAAGAGATCACTCGTCAAATTCTCGAAGGTCTGGAGATGATGCATGAGAACGGCTTCGCACATCGAGACTTGAAGCCGGATGTAAGTCTACACTCGTACCGTGGCATGCATACGAGTATGCTAATGCACATGATACAGAACATCCTCATCAAAACTTGTCCTCCAGAAAACGAATGGTGGGTGAAGATCGCCGATTTTGGTATCAGCATGCGTCACCAGAAAGCAGCCAATGCCGATATGATGGGCACACTGGGCTACATGGCTCCAGAACTACTGAACCTTTGCGGGAAAGGCACTCTCTTCGCCGCCGATATGTGGGCCTTTGGCGAGACTATATTCCGGATTCTCACGAAACGGGCGACCTTTAGCGGCGAAATGCTTTCAAGGTATGCAAAGGGTGAAATTTCCTTCCCCTCGGGAAGGCTTCTTGCCTTGCAAGTCAGCCAAGCTGGTGTCGACTTTATCATCTCCCTGATGCGCCCTCTACCGGCTGACCGAGTTTCGGTATACATGGCTGCCAAAGACCCGTGGATAGACCCAACCTCCACGCGTCCTGCCCATTCCGATTCCGAATTGGAAACATTGAGAGACGGAGGTTCCCCCGCCAACCCTGCTGATCACTCAGACCAGGGGACATCCAATAGAGAGCATACATCTCGTGCCTTGGCGGATGTGGATGTCCTTGGGAGTGAACTTCAAAATTTGGCCAGTGGAAAATCTTCAACGGGCACGAAAAATGACGCGGAAGCAGTATCAACAGCACTTACACGGCTGAGTGTCAGAGATAATGTGATGAACACCTCGCAAAACACAAGAGACAATGGAAAAGTGCCGGCTTTCACGGGCGAAAGCAACTCTATATATGCATCTGTCAACACGATTTCATCCTTGAACTCAAGGTATTCTTTTCCAACGATCAACACAGAAAATCAACAAGATCTGTCCCCTCCGCCAATGGTCCTATTGAAAAGCCCACCTGTCCCCAATTCAAGCAACCAGATTACCCAAGACTCGGCCAATCCGCTCAGTGTTGAATTACGAGAACACAAAACCATCCCCTATTTTGCCTATGATCTTCAGGCAGTTGCCTTCTCACCAGACGGCAAATTCCTGGCATCTGGATCTCCTGGTGTGGTCAGGATCAGGGAAGTATCTACGGGTGCTGAAATTATATCTCTCCCAGGCCATAATGGTGACGTTCGTGCTCTTGCATTCTCTGCTGATGGCTCGAAACTGGCAACCGGGTGTAGCGATGGCACCATTCGACTATGGCGCACTACAAACTGGGAATATATTCGCACTTTCAATGGGCACACCGGCTTGGTCCGAGCCCTGGCCTTCTCTCCCAACGATTCTTCAGCGCTGGCCTCGGCCTCGGCAGACGGCACGGTCCGGGTGTGGGATCTTTCCAGGGAGCAAGTGTTCAAGGTTAGAATTGATACCGCGGAACGTGATCACATTGCCCTGTCCTTCACGGCTTTCAACAGTTTGGGCGTTCAGGACGGTTCTCCTGGCACGTACCTACTTGCCGCTTGCTGGAGACGAGTGTACCACGTCACGGTAGCCACTGGAAGGAGCACCTCCTGGGAAAGTCTCTGCAGTCGACACTCGGGTCTTTGCATTTCCCCCGACCAACAGCTCTTGGTGGGTATCTCCCATGAAGATCCTAGTAGAATCGCGATCATGGACATTCGCCCAAGGGGTTTCCAGGACAGAGGCGAGGTTTTTCGCACTCTCCAATGTTCAGGTGACATTATCTCATATGAAATGAGCTTCTCCCCGGACGGCAAGCTGCTGGTCGCTCGTGGCCAAGGTCCAGTGGCCAAGACGGGAGAGTTTCCTCGGGACTGTCTTTACCTTTATGATGTTGTCACCGGGCGAGAGATTCTGCATACAGACTTCTTTACTTTTTCGCTCCCCAAATTTGCCTTCTCGCCGGATGGCACGTTGATTGCAGCCCCTGCTCTGAGTACGGGAGAGTTTTCAGCGTTTCCTGCCTCGAACATCATGAGGATATGGAAGGTTGTACTTACTGACGAATGATCTCGATGAAAGCTTCGAGTCACAGTGGTCTCGGAGGTTTCACTTCGAGGTGTTTCAAAGAGTCATATCATGGCCTCGTGTTCATGATCTTGGCTTGCTAGTTGGGTTTGAATTCACAGTGTAATATATCACTGGGACGGCGGTTGGAGTCATCTCTGTGAGTGGGGGCTTTTGTTAAACTGTCTTTAGGCATGGGTTTGAAGGTGTTGATCAAAACGTTGCTCTGAAGAATGCCGCTGAGGTTTTAATGGGGTGTGAGCCTCATAAAAGGAGTGCGCTGCCAGCCAACTTCACGACCATGGATGTTCCTTTTTGGCCTCCTTTCTGTTCTCTCTGTCCTTCGTCCCTCTCCCTTCGACGCAGAAACAGCACACAAGCCATTTCTCACGCCAGTGTTTCCACTCAACATGCTTTTAAACCCTTTCACAGAACACCTTGAACTCGCATCGAGATGGCCAAGTTTCTCAAAGAATGTCAAACCTACAACAACTGCAGAAGCAAGTGAGGACCGCGGCCCCATCCTCCCGCCTTTCATCGAGGTGAGTGTCGCTTGGGCCCCTACATCCACTAAATGAAACACCATCTAATATGTTCTGGATGATCGTGGTATCTAGGACAATGGGCAAGTCATCATCATCCGTGGGGAAGTCTACTGCAGATGACCCCACTGCGCATCCCGCCGAGTCTGATATTCCATAAGGGCGTGCCTTGAATTACTAACCACTCAGTTTAAGAGTGCTATTTCCGGCACCAACAACCTCCGTACGCATGTCAGCCAGTTCTACGGCGTGTAAGTCGCGGCTGAAAAGAGGGGCCGCATAAGTCGTTGAGAGGAGAGTAATGTTAACCTCTGGTTCTATTCACTTTTCGACGAGGATGACTATCACAAGGCATCGTCGCGCGCCGTGGCGAGGTTTACTGTCGGTATCCCGCATACAATCACAGAAGAGCAAGTGTATCCAAACTTAAGCTTCTTCGTCAATATTGCGTGCGTTGATTACTTGAATCACCACCTATCTACTCCATGCTACCCCCTCGTCCCTAGAAAACTCTGTGACCGTTTATACTCCACTTCTAAACTTGATCTCTTCTGGCTATCTACATAGATCTCTAGCAAGAATAGCCTGCGTTTCCTAGTTTGTCTTTGAGGAGTGGTGATTACTACGGGAATGGGGAATGGCAATGAGGGTGGTGGGGAGAAGGGTACAACGACCAACATCATCACCCCTCAAACCGGTCAACGATCAGTTAAAGCAAACCATCTTTCCTCGGGTGGTGTTTGTCGGGTTGAACGCAGCCCAGGTCTATTTCGGGAAGCAAGCTATGAACTTGTGCTATGCCTTTGCCTTTCTATACTCAGCAGCAGCACAAGCAGGAATGAGATGACAACAATGAACAAGATAGCCCAGGAGACAAAAAGCCCCGGGTGTCGTCTCAACATATTAGACGCAAACACTATTCAGCCGCATTGTAACCTGTCACGATTTCGCTGTTAGTAACGAAGCCGCACTCTGTGGTTTTTTGAATATTTACCTTCTCAATGTATCTCACACCAACCTCGATGCCGTCCTCATCTTGAAACTCCGCCTCGTCACCGAAATCCTCATTCTCTGGATCCAGACACGTCAAGCAAGTGACCACAACTTCTGAGTACCGCGTACCCATTCTTCGTTGCAGCTCGCCTCGTGCTAGTGAGAGAAGCTGATCTTTGAAGAAGTAAGAGTCATCACCTTCGTCCAAGCATGAGGCCCGGAAGGCCGGAGGATGAGTGCCATTCCTGGGAAGAGCCAAATTCTTATCCTCATATGTAACAAGAGGCTCCCATAGCCCAATTTCCAGCAAGCACACACCAAGGCTGTAGATGTCGTGTTGCATGATATAATCTTCCGAGACTGCTGAACCAATTCGATTCGGATGTTGATAGAGACATCGCTCCCAGGCGAGTTCGCCTTTGCGCAGAGTTTTGCCCGTTGCCATTCGGAAACTATCGAATCCGATGAGAAAAGCTGACTCGGACGAAGATTTGGTGTTCTTCAGCAGCAATATAGTCTCCGGTCGTATATTCTTGTGAACGAATCCGAATGCATGCACAAAACTAACAGCTCTTGCTAGTTCATTCGCCAACTTGAACCGATCCGTGAGTGAGTCCGTTGGCTTCAAGTCCATGAGCCGGCTGCGGAGAGTGCGAGGCTGGGAGAATCCACTAGGGACTCGGAATAATAGTGTGAATGAGTCCCCATCGGCACGATTCGAATGTTGATGGCGGTGTTTCATATAGCCTTTACAACTCAGCAATCCGAATTCGAGCGGATTAGACTTGATGAGTCTTCGTGCAAGATCCCGACAGTTTTTGTCTAGATCGGTCACATTCAGCCCAGGAAGAGGTTGGACTTTCTCCAGAATGAGCATCTGGCCCTTATCATCTCGCGTGCCGAGCTGGGCCGAAGAAAGAGGGATATCCTGTACACCAAGAGTCTCGAGAAATGCTTCTGGGAGAAGAACCTTCTCTCTGGGCACCTCTGCGTTTGACGCGATCCTCAACGCCGACCTCAAAGATTCAGCCGAAAAGACAGCGACTTGACAATCCTTAATCGGGGAGAGCCTCCACACAGAAAGCTCACTTTCGACTCCAGATCCTGCTCGACTGATCGCCAAGTACCAAGAGGGGTCAAACAGCTTCTGCCATCGCTCGAGCTCGTCGACAGACTTGTCGATACTTTGTCGGGCCAGCATATACTTGAAGCGACTTACTTGCGCCTCTTCCTCATTGCACTCTTTTTCCTTCATGGTAGATTTGATGCTCATCTCAGCAGCTGTCAACCTGCTGTTGAGCATATCGATAGTCTCGTAGATAATCTTCCGATGGTCCTCTTGTAACTCATAGACTATATGTCTGACTGTTTCAAGTTGCAGGTTTGCACGCATCCAGTAATTCTTCACACGAAGAATCTGCTTGGCGATATCACCCCTGGCATGCCTGAATGAGGAACAGAGGTCCCATAACTTCTTCCCCGTTCTGTCATGGTCTTGTAATCAGTTTCCCTGTCTGATGCGGGGCAGTCTCGTCGGTGGTCGAACACGGCTTACTTCAAACACAGCTCCACTAGCGTGACAATAGATATCGGGTCAACCATTTTTGAATAAGGTTCAAACTGGCCTTTCCCCTCCAAGTGGGGGAATTGGGGCTTTTAAAGGCGATCGAGCCAAGGCTTCTGGGCAAGACGGCCCGACGCGCTAAGTGCGGCTGAGCATGGGGGCGGAAACCTCGCCAGCTGGGGCAGTGTTAGCATAAGCCATGCCCTGCAGCACTGCCCCCTGTACGGGGAGCTTCGGCGCGAGACCCTGGGGGGATCCTCCTCCAGCGACCTCCGCGCTATCTTGGGAAGCGGAGTTCATGCGAAGAAAGCAGTCGAATTTATGCGGCGAACAGGCCTCCTTGGCCAATTCAGGAGCCTGAAGGACATCCCGCAGGTCATTAAGACCTGCTGAACTAGCTTGCGGCCATCGGGCCAAAATTTTTGATACTGGGGGTATCAGTCAAGAAATGGAGCGCTCGCCGACCCAGGGAGCTTCAAAGACACATGTGCATCTGATGGCAAAGAGGCCCAATGTTGTGGAACTCCCCAGGTACGTCTGGCAGAGACGCCAAGAGTCACGAAAGTCTTGCTAACACATTATTCTCACAGCTTGGTCAAGACCTTCAGTGCATACCGGAGGTTTAACGGGGCCAATGGCCTTTAACTCTTTCCAGATGTGTGATATTCTATGGGCGCAGTCATGGGGGTGCTTTGCTGTCCGGAGAATTTTGCAATTCATGAAATCAGGGGGTTAGGATGAGAGCAAATAGAATATGGCCAGTCCTGTATCACGGAAGTTATTCAGGCTGGAGTCAATATTCTTGCACTACATCCTGCTTCCACAGTAAGATTCTTCCTTCGAGCTAGAAAGACGATCCAAAGAATTACTAAAAGATGGCTCAAAAGATGGCTCAAAAGATGGCTCAAAAGATGGCTCAAAAGATGGCTCAAAAGATGGCTCAAAAGATGGCTCAAAAGATGGCTCAAAAGGTGAGTAAAACGATGCTCGCAGAGGTGTTCCTGACACGGTGATATGAAGTCATCCTTGGCCAAATAGTCTTTCCACCACCTGCGCGGGGGCTGGATGGGAAAGAGGTGTAGTACCCTCGAGAGATTCACTACACGATGCTCCGCATTGGGGAGATCTTGGCGTGGTCCTCGAGTTTGTGCCGTGTTAACCTCAATGCTCTCAAGCAAAGGAATGCAATTTTGATAAGGGAGCTATGTACAAGATCACGGAAATTTTTTCATTGCACGGGCTAAAGGTCGGTCTCTGCGTCTTCGGCATTACCTCCATCATGGACGATGATGCCAAGAATCCAGACATTGACACCAAAGAAGAAAAGCGAGGACAGAAAGAGGCCGGGAACAAATGCAGACAGGCCAAGGAACTCCAGATTGTACCCCTGAGAAAGCCAAAGTGCCTGTCATCAACAAATTAGGATAAATGTTCAGTAAAAAGGGGATTTCTTGAAAGCGAACATACCTGGCCGAGAACCCAGAAAACAGCGGCCGCAATGCCCAACGTCGGTTTCCGAATAAGAGATGACGAGGGCAGGTAAAATGGAAGAAGAATGAGGTACCAGATAAAATACTGTTGCCCAAGTTAGTTCATATCAAAGAACAAGGGAACGCGAGTCGTACCTGGCTAGTGCAGACTTTGTTAAACGTAACAAAAGCAAATGTCTGCGCAAGCATAGCTGTCGCCAAACTCCTCTTCGCCAGAACCAACGGGATAGCAACGACTGCAAGCAGGAGTTGGGGAAGGAAAGCGAGTGTCTCAAAGCGATAGCTTGCTCCGCCCGCAGAAGCAAGATAGAGCAGGGCGCTATAAGGAGAGAAATTGTGGCGGTGATCAATGCGGGTGAGGTGATGGAAGAAGGTGTGATGCAAGAATGGCATGCCGTACTGGAGATACATGACAGCGTTCAAGACGATGAAAGTGACGAGCGCAGAGACAGTGAGCATCATACGCGACGGGGTGATGAAACCGAGCACCCGTGAGAGCAAGCCAGAGTCCTTAACAGGAGCAGCCCCGTCACGCTGGGCATCCCACCACCAAAGGATCGAAACTCCGTAGATGAAAGGGTAGATTTTGAAGTGGACCGCCAGTCCCAGAATCGCACCAGCGAGAACGGCCCTCCGAGTCAAAGTAGCCCAGAGTAAAGCCGCAACAAGAACGCCCAGCAGACCCTCCGAGCTGCCACGTGTACTGATGTTCGCCACCATCGGATTCCAGAGCCATACAGCGGCCACATAGCGCAGCGCCCGCTCCGTCGGGAAACAGTAGCATCGGCATAGAAGCTGAACGACGAGCCATCCAGCGACCACATCAGCCAAGGCAAAAAGGATCTTGCCAAATGCAAAGGCCACCGAAGCCAAAGGTCCTGCCCCCTCCCATGCAGTCGGAATGAGCATCCACGCCAGCAGGGGCGTATAGCGATAAGTGTCGCGCGCATAAGGTGGTTGACCCTTAGCAACATAGTGGGATGCATCCGTGAACACCATATAATCGATATCGGTGTATTTCACCGCAGAATTGGCATCTTGCCAGCCACCGTAGACGAGCAGAATCAGGCGTAGCGCTGTGGCAGCCAGCAAGATACGCGGAGTAGAATCGAACAGCGCCATCTTGATGGAATAATTGCCAGACCCTGGCGATCAGAAATATTCAGGGTCGACGGGAGGGAGTCCGGGAGCTCCCTATTGGGTGTTGATCCGTTGGGTGATCAGGGAACCTCCTTTTCACCGACGACACTTCTCGGAGCCAGGGGATTAGAACCACCCGCTTCGCCAATCTCTGAAATGATATTTGTAGGGTCCGATTGGCTCAACTTGCCATGCTGGTCGTCGACTTTCTTGAGATGTTTACAGATTTCGATCCGAGCCAAACGCCACGAAAGATCGGCTGAGTCAGCACCACAGCTCGATTACCGCATTGGGAATAGATCGCCACTAACAGGAGTCGCGAGTCAGGACAAATTGCAATAAAAACTAAGGTTGCTCGAGTGTCGAGACTGAATCGTTAGACCTGAAATTATGTCTTCGATCACATCAGTCACAGAGTAATCAAGAGAGTCTACGAGGTAGGTATGCAGTGGTGTCATTTCAAAAGATGGTAAGATTGCTTTCTGAGCAGGGATATATTTACACTCGATAAGCTTCAAAACTAAAACATCAAAAACATGAAAATTTCCGCGTAGCCTCGTGTCCGCTAAGAATAACCATACAAAAACAATCACCAATACACAATGCTTCATCAGTAAATTCCAAAGAAAGCATCAGATCAAAGAACCGACAATCAATAGTAGAGCGGTGGATTGACAAAATAAGAGTCCGGGATAGGCTCAAAGTACGGATGCGACCCGAACTTGGGTCCCTTCTCGTGGTCAGGCGTGAGCAACGCCATAGCCTCGCTGCGAGTGTCGACATCCGAAAGACCCGGCCACATACTCTGGTCACTCCAGCTGAGATACTCCCAGAGATACTGGCCCGAGTCATCGACGAACGGCGTGGCTAGAGGATCCGCAAGTCCATTCTCGCCCAGTGTCATGCCCATACGGGCGGGTTCAGGCGGCGAGAACATCATACCCGGATCCCGACCAGCGGGGTAAATATTTGACTGGACAGATCCAGCACTGCTAGCAGTGGAGATATCTTGTCCTCGCTTGCTAGCTTCGTAGATACGCGCAATAGCGTCTAGCGACCGCTTCGCGGTATGTCCGTATGTTTGCATACGCGCGAGAGTCGCCAGCGCCATCTCGACCTGGGCTTGGCAGGACTCGATGGAGGCGCGGGGGTCGTCGGCTGTGGGGTCGTTGAGGAATAGGCCCACGAGCGGAACGAGGGATGCCTGGAAGGTCCACCAGACAGCATTCCAGCCACATAGCTGGTTCAGCTGTGCTGTGGCGGCGATGTTCTGGATGGATTGTTCGGCGACCTCGCGACACTTCTCGATTGCAGTTCGCTCCTCCGCTCTGAGAGCAATATATGGCACACGTCGCATCGCGTAACTCAGCAGCGTGGGACGGAAGAGCAGCATGCGCTGATTGTAGTATCGCCATCTCATAACAGTCCGTACGGTTCTGATAGATTCCGAGCAAGACTCATGGTCCTTGAGAACGGGCGGAAGATTTTCCCACCAGTCGAGCAATTGGGCGTCGGCGTGAGCCATCTCCTGGTGTTTAACGAGTGGCGCAGCGGCGAGCGACTCTTGGACTTGGGTAGCGATTTTAGCGAATCGAATATTTTCCACTAATGGGAGGATCTCGAGGACGTTGTCCTGTGACATGTGTGTTAGCGTAGACTCTCGAGTCAAGGAGGCGGGGAGGGGGGTCAATTCATGTACGCACCTTATCACGACAGTGAGGGGGTCGCACTGTGATATTAGGTCCAAAACGACCCATACTTGGCCGGCCCAGTGTCATGCCTCCCCAGGTATCCATACAGAAGAGAGACCACCAGACCCGGCGCTTGAGATCCATTGAGGCCAGCTTACTCGGACTCGGCACTTGGCGACTTTCGGCAAACTCCTTATGTAGGCCCAGCCCAGCTGCCATCCGCAGTGCTGCGCCCATGAGAGAATACGCCAGATTTGGCTGACTCATATAGTGGCAATACCAACCGCCCATTAAGCCCAGTGCTTGGATAGTCTCCAAGTGGGAGCTTCCAAGCGAGCTCAGACTCAGATGGCTCTTGCATCGCAAGAAGTATGTCTGATGCGTCGGGTCGTCTGGCTTCGAGGCAGCGACACTGCCTAGTGCGAGGACAATGTTGAGCAGCGCGAGCCAGTGGTCATCCTTTCGATGACCCATCATGTAGGTCTCGCGGAACATTTGCTCATCAATCAAGGGAGCAAAGGCCTGGAAGTGCAGGAAATATGCATCCAGCATCTGCATTTCGGTCGGTGGGATACAATGCTGGCCTTGCAAGGACCTTTCACCGTGGTTCCACTCCGATGGCATATCATACTCCAAGCCAGCCTGATCGCGTGGATGAGTGGGTGGAGTTCGAGAGAAGTATGTGGCACACCCTGGGTCCAGCCAGACAATGACCTTGAGTACGGCTTGAATAGATGAAACGCCGAGATAAGAGGATGGCTGCCGGGCGGAAAGAGACAGCGCGTTTACATCATCAGAGACGCCTTCCACCAAATCGGTGAGGTTTGGGCGACTATCATCGACTTCCTCGGGCATACTTTGGAGAGACTCGAGATTGTCATCTTCATTCGACAATGGCGACACATGAGCCTCTACCGAAGCTGAGGTGGCGGGCGAAGCGGGGTGTGGTGCTTGTTGCGCCCCAGGAGCCTGCGCGAGCGATGCTGCTGCGGATGACGATCCAGCCACCAGCTCAAGTAGCTTCTCGCGCGGTAGGTTGACTAAATTTTCAGGCGCAATGTTGGGGAATAACTTTCCAAGGATACCTCGGTATTCATCAAGGGTAGTAGACAGTTTTTCAACATGTCTATATCCATGAGTTAGCTGTTGATCCTGAGTCACGAAATAACCAGCACAGACATACCTTCTAGATGGACGAGGGTCGGAGTAATGACATTGATCGGCTTTCTTGTACCACCGACATGCCTCGCATGGTTTCTCGCCATCGCACTTAATTTTGCGATGTCGACAAGAAGTACAAGCACGAAGAGTTGTGACTCGGCGGCTTACCGAATCCCGACGCTCGGGATTGGGAGGACGAGTGGTGCGGACAGGAGTGGCCGCTGTCGGGTTTTCAAACCCCTCAAAGGTGTGAAACATGATGACTGCACTGAATCACGCAGGCGTTGTCGTCGAGAGTCACATAATTTGGGGGTTTCTTTGCGATGTGAATGATTAGGCAGAATCGGTAGACGGAGATGGTCGTATGATTCCGGGTTATTCAAATGAAACGAGATAATCGGGTGCAGTTAGCTATACTGGACACGGAGGGTTGAGTGTCTAGTGCAGTATATTTCGATCACAGCTGACGGTAGCAATTCTCACAAAATCTCTGTAAATACAGAGCAAAGGTGTCCCGTCGTGGAAAACAGTAAGTGGGAAGAATGCAGTCGAGTCCAAAGGGAAAAAGGCCAGAAAAGAGGGCCCATGGCAGACTAAGAGGCGCGGCGACGGGCAGCTAAGACGGAAGCGAGATAGTAGACCATAATAGCCTGATGATCTGATCCGCCTAAAATCCGTCCCCCCGCATTTTCAGGGAAAACGAGACTTTTGTTCTTCTTCTCGTCTCTGATTGTGGACATTGGACGCTGACACTGGCCACTGGCCTTTGAGCGACTCCGGGGTCCCCGGATACGGCCTCGCTTATTGGGTATGCGCCAGGCACAGGCTCGGTGAGTGGTGATGTGCGGGATTAACAACGCTAGCGTGGATCTAACTGCGGAGGTAGGACGGATGGTACAATAGAGCCTAGAGGCCATACACCTGCCCCTTTGTAAGGTCGGACAGAACTTCCATCGTCCACACTCGTCATCATCATTTGAGTACCGACATATAGGAGGAGACCAGGATTTCGATGAGTGCCTGGGGACGGATGCCGACGGGTGGTGCACTTGTCATTTGGTGGCAGTTCTACAGTCTGACCGGACGGTGCCACGCGCCAGGCTGACCAGGATGCGAGAGCGAGATTAAAGAGGCAGATAATTACGGAGGCTGCATGCTTTCCAGACGCCACATGTCTGTTCTCTTCTATGCGCCGGAGACTTTTGGTATGATTTTTGTTCTCCAGTGAGGGGCAAATCTCCTCAGACTTGGTGGGTTAGCTCGTAGTACTCCGTACTACGGAGTCCGTAGTAGTAGCACAGAACCATATGAGTGCGGATGGAGAATTGAGCCCTGCAGTAGACCAGATGATCGTCTGGGGAAGACGGTTGCGACTCGCAAGTCTTGCCGATCCAGGGCACCTCCTCCTCTTTGATATCGAGTTTAAAACAGGTTCGTAGCGCCGGCCATTCCTTTGGTCCGGAGTTTATCAGGAGATGTAATAATTCCCATCTGCAACCTCATGCATGAATCAGAGAAGGGTACCGAGACGCCATAGTGCAATTCCCCCATGTTTCTCACCAGTAATCGGTGAGCCTCTTCGTCCCATGGCATTGTCTGGCGCCAGGCAAATGAGGCGGAATCAGCACTGAAAAGAGACAAGGCCCTCTGAACGAGTCAACGTTGTTCCAGGTGCATTTTGATCAGGCGGGGACAAGGGGAGGCGTGTTCAGTAATGACCGTCCAATTGCCACCGAGAGCGCACCACACCGATGCCGAGACCCTATTTTCCGGGCACGATATCCTCTTCGAGTCAAGTGCCCGAGGAGATGAGGGGAGGATTCAGCGGCATTCCCATCAACCCCAACCTCCCAATGCCGGCCTGCACGGCATGTATGGATACTTCGTCCGCGGCAAAAGTGACGTTAAAAACGTGGAGAAAGAGACCATATGAATACCCCGCAGGACATGGATTGTACATCTTTTTCCCATGAACCCCTGGACTCCTGGAGGGAAGCACGAGGGGATGCATAGAATGCCAAGCCTGGCTAGCAATAGAGAGCATGTGTCCTGTAGAGCCGAAGAATGGAGGGGCCATTAGCCTCCAGAATTCTGGGGGAGAAGACCCGATCATTGGCTCGGCTAGAGGCTTGAGGGGGTTCATTGCACGCAAATGGACTAGCGTATAATTGGTTCCCATGCTAGTGGGTTTCAGCAATTTGAAGGGCCACAGGGGCTCAAGGGTGTAAACTGTCGAAGCGAATTCCCTGGACTCGAATCATGATCGAAATCCGAGGGGGATCACTGAGAGATAAAGTTCGAAGTCGAGGAATTGCGGCCCGGCAAAGCCTGGAGAGTGGATGGAGGGGTGGCCCTGTTGACCCTGAGCGAGTTTGGGTGAGCCAGCAGCTCGACGGAGATGGCTCCGTGACCAAGAAAGGTGTCTGACAGAAGGTGTCAGTTGTCCCCTTTAAGCCAAGTTGAGCCAACATGCTCCGTCTGGTTCTGGGACTCTGGGAGTGACTGTGCCGGAGTTTGGTAATTCCACCTCCACTTTTCCCCCACAGACCGGACAAAAGAGGAAGACATTGAGACTGAAGGAGCATTCGGCCACCTGATCAGGGAATATTGACACCCGAACTCCAAGGCAGGAAAGTCATGTGCCCGGGGCCTCCGTTCCTAAAAGGGAAGGCTTGTGGGGGGTCTCTTATCGATAAGCCCATCGCAGCTGCTTCTAAATAGCTCCTTCTCCCCAGTCCATTAAAAGTTCAATATTCAATATTCAATATCGAGACGCCGAAATCATGATGGAATTCAGTCGTCAGTCACTCTCCACTGGTTGGAGTTTCCGCGATCGCGATGCCGACGAGTGGATGCCCGTGTCGGCGGTGCCTTCCGTGGTGCAGCAAGATCTCGTTGCCAACAACAAGTAGGAGCTTCTTCATTTACCTTTGCGTAACTCAGTCTGACCATTGCAACGTGTTTCCATACAGGCTGGAGAATCCATTCATCGGATTCAATGAGCTGAAAGCTCGTTGGGTCAATGAGAAGTCTTGGGTATACCGCAATACTTTCCAACGACCACAGGTGCCCGAGGGCGCCACAGTTGACTTGGTCTTCGATGGCCTGGACACCTTTGCCACAGTCAAGCTTGATGGCCAAGTCATCCTGACCAGTGATAACATGTTCCTTGGTCACCGTGTCAACGTGACCAAGGCATTGGAAGCAGAAGGTGATCACACGCTCGAGATTGAATTCGATTGTGCTATGCTCAAGGCCCGCGAGCTGCGAGCCCAACACCCGGACCACAAATGGGTTGGATTCAATGGAGACCAGTCACGTCTGGCAGTCCGCAAGGCACAGTATCACTGGGGTTGGGACTGGGGTCCAGTGCTGATGACCGCCGGTATCTGGCGTCCAGTGACACTTGAAGTGTATACTGCTCGGGTAGTCGACCTTTGGCCCCAAACGCAGCTGGCTGCAGACCATCAGTCGGCCGAAGTGACCGCTACTGCCAAGTTTGACATGGTTTCTGGTGGGGACTACACGGCTCGCTTCAGTCTCAGCCTGAACGGAAATGAGATTGCTACCCAGGATATCCCCGTATCTAGCGAGAACCAAGCAGAGGTGGCCTTCCGGGTTAACCGTCCAGAGCTGTGGTGGCCTCATGGATATGGAGAACAGACATTATACGAAGTCTCGGTATCACTGCGCCGCGGCGACGCACCAGTTGTTCAGAAATCCAAGAAGTTTGGCATCAGAACGGCCGAGGTCATCCAACAGCCGGACAAGCACGGCAAATCTTTCTTCTTCCGAGTCAATGGAATGGATGTCTTTTGTGGTGGCTCGTGCTGGATTCCAGCGGACAGCCTCTTGACCAATATCAGTGCGGAGCGATACCGCAATTGGATTAAGTTGATGGCCGAAGGTCGGCAAATCATGATTCGGTATGTAGTATGCCATTCATCAAATGAAGCGTCTCAGCTAACATTTTCAGGGTCTGGGGTGGTGGTATCTACGAAGACGATGCATTCTACGAGGCCTGTGACGAGCTCGGTGTGCTGGTCTGGCAGGACTTCATGTTCGGCTGTGGAAATTACCCGACATGGCCTGAGATGCTCGAGTCCGTCCGCCAAGAGACAGTCTACAACGTTCAGCGCCTGCGACACCACCCGTCCATCGTCGTGTGGGTCGGCAATAACGAGGACTACCAGGTGCAAGAGTCAGAGGGCTTGACCTACAACTACGAAGACAAGGATCCTGAGAGCTGGCTCAAGACGGATTTCCCTGCTCGTTATATCTACGAGAAGCTGCTCCCAGAAGTTGTGGCTGAGTACTCGCCGAGTACATTCTATCACCCTGGCAGCCCTTGGGGTGATGGAAAGAAGTCCTTTGATCCTACAGTTGGTGATATGCACCAGTGGAATGGTTAGTCTCGCAACCGACGTGAATGGTCACTCTCGTGCTAACAGAATCCATAGTATGGCACGGTACTCAAGAGAAGTATCAGATCTTCGACACTCTCGGCGGCCGGTTCAACAGCGAATTTGGCATGGAAGCCTTCCCGCACCTTTCCACCATTGAACACTTCGTCGAAGATCCCAAGGACCTGTTCCCCCAATCCCATGTCATTGACTTCCACAACAAGGCCGACGGACACGAGAGGCGACTGGCTACTTATCTGGTGGAGAACCTACGGACAGCCACTGACCTCGAGGTATGAGCCACCCCCATGCTATAAAGCGACGTTCAAGACTAACATGCGCAGACTTACATCTACTTGACTCAAGTCGTCCAAGCTGAGACCATGATGTTCGGCTACAGGGGCTGGCGCCGCCAATGGGGTGATGAGAGACACTGTGGTGGAGCCCTTCTGTGGCAGTTGAACGACTGCTGGCCCACAATCTCATGGGCCATCGTCGATTACTTCCTGAACCCTAAGCCCGCCTACTACGCAGTCAAGCGAGTTCTCAACCCCATCGCCGTTGGCGTCCGCCGAGAGCATCATGACTGGAGCGTCGCTCACGCACAGCCGCCACGCACCAGCAAGTACGAGCTTTGGATCTCCAGCAACAAGCCAGACACTGTTCGCGGCAGTGTTGAGCTACGATTCCTGTCTGTCAACACCGGCCGTGACATTCGGGCACCGATCGTGCGTGAGGATATTACGATCGCCGCCAACGGCACTACCAACATCATCACGGACGGTCTGATCGATCACATCGCCGAGCCTGAGCCTCATGTCCTGGCTGCTCGCCTGTGGGTTGACCACAAGGTTGTGGCACGAGACGTTGACTGGCCTCAACCCTTCAAGTACCTCGATCTATCTGATCGGGGTATTGACGTGCAATTGAAGCGTGGATCTTCCGGACAAGCAACCCTCGTGCTTAACGCTCGCAAGCCCGTCAAGTGTCTCGTCATCGAGGAGCAAGAGGGTGTCAGATTGAGTGACAACGCCATCGACATTGTGCCAGGTGATGAACAGACCGTGGATGTCACTGGATTGGGTGACCGGCCCCTGAAGTACCGGTTCCTAGGACAAGAATCGTGCGCATTGCTCCAGTAGAGCTTGTATCAGGTTATCAGTTATGATCGAATTAAGTCATCATACCAAAATGCGATATTTCTTTAGTGCATATCTATAGACCAGTGACAGATCTTTGTATGTGAAAATTTGACAATCGTGTCAAGCAAATCCTACACATTTCCAGGCCTATTTTATCTCTTCTTATTCTATTTTTAAATTCCTTTTGAATCGTCTTTTGAATCGTCTTTTGAATCGTCTTTTGAATCGTCTTTTGAATCGTCTTTCTAATTCTCTTTCCGATCCTCCTAAGGAGTGCGGCCGGGCTCAGTGTCTGACCGGTCATTTATGACCTATAAGATAGGTACAAAACTGAGGAACATACGTAATATGAATGCTTCCCAATCAGGATAAATCAGATATTCTGAGTCAAGTTGACACCAATAGCGTTCCAATCATGATTCCCACCCTCTGATGGCAGTCATTAGTTAATCAGATTGATTCATTTCCCGGTATATATTGTAGTGGCATATTGAATTTGTAATAATGATTTATGATAAGCGGAGACCATCGATCTCGGGGCCTCCCCAAAGACTAGTCAATGTATAAAATACTTATTAAGAGGAAAGAAAGTCTTTCAGAAACTTCTTCTATAACTGTATTATGTTATATCCACCTTTCCTTTTAAATACCTTGACTCCTTCACATCTTCCACATGTCAGACGTCCACGGGGAATATTACTGGGACCAAAGCCAATCGGGGAAATGTCCCGCCTCGCAGTCTGGGAACAGGTCTGGAAGTACAACCAGCCGATCGCCTTCCTCTTCGCAAGCGGTTACGTTCCAGATCTGATCAATGAATGGCGGGGGAAGAACTCAGTTGACGATGTGAAAAGCGATATTTGCCATACGACGGGACCCTGTCGGCGAGATCGAGGGCGAGAATTCCGATGTTGAGAGACCAATGGGACTTTCATATCGCGTTTGGACTAACCATGAATGCGCTCGACGAGATCAACACAAATATAATGTCCTCGAAGACAACATACAGTTTTGACATGGTGGATAAAGAGAGGAAAAATGAGCTAGGATTAATTGATGAGAGGAGAGCAAGACAGTTATAACATGTCAGTGAGAATCTCAATGTTAGGAATAGGAGCTACCTTGTGTCTACGACAGACTAGAGATCGAATGGAAGAAATAGTCACGAGTAGCCCTGGTAGGCACATCGAGGCCACAGACTACATAAGAAGAATCCTCGTACATACAGCAATTCATTGAACTCAAACCCAAATTTCCTAAACCCTCTCTGCATGAGCACATTGACACATCAGGATTCCTGATTAGATACCTTTGGACTCCAGTCTGAGTACACTCCTATACACCGGGCCTCAAAGCCAGAAGGAGATCTTCAACACCCATTCGCATGATTAGATCGTACATGGCTCACCATATTATCTCTGCGACTGAACAATCTGTCGCACTCGGGATTTGGGCATTTGAAGGAGCGTGGGTTTTCATGCTGGGTTTTGACATGTCGTACGAGCACGGATTTGCGTGAGAATGGGCCGGGCTTCTTGCATCCTTTCCGTGGACATATCAGGGTGTTTATACTGCAAGTAATGGAAATCAGAGACATGTCAATAAACTAGCTGATGGTTGCATAGCGATTTAGCATGGAATGCGGTAGACTTACGCACTCTCCTTTCTTTTAGAGCAATTGCAAGGTATTCTTTCCAATTTTTCATCCATATTTCTCATCTTCGGTTGAGGTTCCACATGGTTAGTGGTTGACTTGGTTGATGTATCGGTCGAAATTGCCTTAGATCCAGCATCATGTGGAATCGTAGGTCCACGAGTAGGACCTGGAATAAGACTGGCTGGCACATGTGCCGTCATGTCGTCACTGATCCAGTCTGTATCCGAAAAGCCCACAGGTGTAGAGTCAAAGTCTAGACCAGGAGCAATGTTTTCATCCAAATTACCACCGAGCAACTGAGTAGGATTAAGGGTAAACAGGGGAATTTCCCCGGGGAGCAAGGTATTTCCAGGATCGTTAGGCTGAGAAATGCTCCAGTCCTGCCTTCTGGGCACATCTGGAGGATCAAAACCGGCACTGGACGACCAATCCATGAGATATATCTCACTTCGTGCTGCTGCAGAAGACAGGGATCAAGGGCAAGGGAAAACAAGAATATTAAGCTGGAACTTTGAATCTATCGCTCTCTTGAGGTACACCGTGTTTATGTATGTGTGTAGAAGTATAGGAGGCCTCAGGGGACCAAGTCGGGTGCTAAGCAATTTCTCTGGGTTGCGGCCCTTTGCGACAGACTCTCGTGCTTGGGATATAGATCCATCATGAATATTTCGTATCTCTCCAATCGGAAGTTCTCTGACAATCCGCATACTCGGTAGACGGAGCGACAATGAAAATTTTGCATCTCTCCAATCAGAAGTAAGTACTTTGACAACCCTGTATGGGGCCAAGTCAAATCTTTTGCTGCGGCTGTGCCTCTTGAAAAAGAACCTTTTAGGGATCAAACGAGGCCGCATGCCGATAACAAACCAGCCAGTCCAGTGATTTACCTGAGCCTCACACTCAGCAGGCTCCCGTGCGGTGAAAAAAAGGGGGAGTGGCCATGAGTGGAGAATTTCTGTTCTCGAATTTGGGATTGATCAAATCAGAGGTGCAGAGCCCTACAGGGATGATGTGGCAGCGGTGTGGTAGGTGTGCCCAGGTGCAGGGCGCTTAGCCCCAAGAAAATCGCCGCTTGCTTTTGTCTGATAAATGTCTGGGAAAGCCCGTATTCTCGGGCTCTTTTGTACGCTCGCTCCATCCCTCTGCCTAAGAATTCACCCGAGTCTTCCTCAAGCCGCAAGTCTTCCTCGAGTCGAAACGCTTTGATCATCTCGAATTCTTGCTATAATGGAGGAAATGGATTGGCAAGACTACAAGCTTGAAATCGCACGGCTATACCTCGAAGAGAAGAAAACACTGGCAAACGTGATGAAGATCATGGAGGGAACACATGGATTCATAAAAACGTACCCGAGCCCCCAGTTGCTATATATTGCTAGTATGCACAACTAATACCTCTGTTCAGAAAACCCCAATACGTTACCCAACTCAAGCGCTGGGGCTTTGGAAAGTACAACATGGGGGCGGAGAGACTCGCCGCTGTGGAACGCAAGCGCAAGTCAATGAACGACTATGAGGTCTATTTTGATCGCATTTGGCAATGCCCCAAGAGGCTGAAGCGCGAAGCCAATCGCCAAGTCTTTACCTCGGTGATAGATACCTTCACTTCCGGTAGGATATCCTGACAGCTGCTCTTATTTAAAACTTCGCCGTGCTGATTATTTTATAGCTCCATCTCCAAAAACTCCGGATGGCATTGTTATCTGTTCACCTGGGCCCTCTGCCATGAGTTTGGAATGGCCTACCACCCTTCCTTGGTTTGAGTTTTCGAGGATGGCCCACTTGCCAAACTTGAAAGGTAATTCCCAAATCTCAATTTACACAAGACATGTATTTAACAAGCTCCAGATGAATCCGTTTTCTCAATCTGTCAACCCTCGTCCAAATCTCGAGATATGGTCCGGTTGCTGCCTCAGGCCCAAACAGATATGCTTTCCTTCCTAGGCTCGATGCTTTCCTGGAGAACCACGGGGAGACTCAGTTCCATTCAAAGCAGCTCCAGGGTTGCTGCAGTATTGAGTGTCATTATGCCCGAGGAAAAAGAAGGGCAACATCTTCAGTTGTCTGAAAGGCTCTGCAAGGCTCACACCTTCCCAGCACAAGAGCTTTTGCAGGTTCTCCTCTTCATACTTTCGAACAATCTCGACCTGAAAGGATCTGACGGTTATTCTAACCGTGAGAGAAAGGACAAGCTTGTCATGCAGATCTTTCATCTCTCTGGATTGAATAATGTGCAGAATGTGAGATACCTGCTATCACAATCAGACGCGACTGCTGAGGCAGTTGTTGAAAAGCTCTTCGGGAGCGCAATGAGATCTCATGACACCACAGCTATTCAGTTGATGTTGGAAGCTGGCATAAATCCGAATATGCCGGTTCCTACCGATGCACGGGGTCTCCTTTCGCCCTTGTCCATTGCAGCATCTATCTCTAAGAAAGAACTTTCTATGCAAATATCTAAAATTCTCATGTCCCACGGTGCTGACCCCAAATTGAAGATCGGTACTCGGTCTGCTCTTTCGGTTGCTATTGAAAGTAGGAACTATGAGCTCCTGAAATTATTTCTCTCTCGGTGCACTACATTTCCACACGAGATACTTCGCACCACTTACATTGATACTACGGACCTGAGAATGGTACAGCTTCTTCTTGACAGTGGGGCAAACATCGAAAATTCTTCCTGGGATATTTTTCAAAACAGGTTGACACTGGTCGGGGTGTCTGTTCAAATGGGGAATATGGAGCTTCTGAGCCTGTTACTATCGAGGGAGCCAAATCTGGATGCACCTCAGAGTCACTACTTCGACCCTTTCGGGAAGGTCGAGAGAACCACACCACTGGGCTTAGCAGCTTCAAATGGAGACATGAGGATGCTACGAGCCCTCCTGGCAGCCGGTGCACAGGTCAACTTGGATTCAAACTTTCTAGTCCCACCGCTAGTCTTGGCGGTTGGAAATGGGCACGTTGATGCCGTTGAGCTCCTGCTTTCCGAAGGGGCAGATGTTCCTGCGGCCGACTGTTTTCGGTCTCGGCGTGAACCCGCCGAGTCAGTTGGAATAACCCTACTTTCACGCGCCTTGAGAAAGAAAGATCCAAAGCTCTGTTGGATACTTCTCAAAGCCGGATCCATAGCAGATCAGAGACATATGGCAGATGTCCTGTCTTTACAATTTATTGACAGCATCAAAAAGAACAGGATTGAATGGGTTGCCGGGCTGCTTAGGATGGGAGCGCGAGTCAACTCTGAAAACACTGGGCATCAACACGACAATCCTCTTGCGTTGGCAATAGCGCGGGGGAACTGTGAGATTATTTCGTTGCTTTCAAATGCCGGGGCCAGACTGACCCCGGGTAGCACATGCTCCATTGCCGATATTCGTACCGCAAATCATTTGACGCAAATTGGATTACTGCCATCATTGCTATATTTCAGTGGCAGACAAACCCTCATTTCCGCAATCCTGTCAGACAAAGAAGATCTCGCCATGAGTCTCTTGAGCTACAATGCTGATCGAAGAAGCCTTTCCGAGCCTTCATCATTGAGTTGTCGGAAATGGGCGTTGTTCAAAACCCCGCTCGAAGCTGCAATATGTCGAGGAAACTTGATACTGGCAGAAATTCTTATCAACCGTGGAGCATCAATTACCGAAGGTGAAGTGGCGGCCTTTACTTGGCGAATACTCGAAAGCAATGATGTTCGCGATTTTCACCCATTCTGGAACTCTTTGTGCTCTTGGGGGCCCTCGGCACCTACAGCAATAGGAATGGCTTTGAGCAACGGGGACCATGCCCTAGTACATCGTTTATTGGCTGCCGGTATTGATCTCCGGGGGCGGCCAGCTGCTTATTACCGCTCGGAAATGGACAATTGGATCGAGACAAATGACAAGGATGTGTTTGTTCTATGCGGTCCGAAAAGCGGCATGGAGGCTGGCTGGTGGAATTGTCACATGCCAGATGCTATCCATCCTCACTCAGTTCTTGAGATAGCGGCCGCAAGTCTTGGGGATCACTCTATGCTGCAGGCTCTACTCAGATACACTTGGACGAGTGAAGCTAAAGGTCGCGCCTTTACGATTAGTTTGAGGAATGACAGGCTAGATCTTGCGCAGATTCTGCTATCGTCCAATGCTGACGTCAATCAGTGTGTTCTCAACGATCTAGAGGATCCAGATTCGTGGACTGATGCACCTCTACTTACGGCTGTGGAAAATGGAGATTTGTCCTTGACGCAGAACCTAATTGATATTGGCTGCGATGTCAATCTCCACGTAGGAGACAGCCTGGGCAGCGGGGACTCAAGAATGATATTGGGAGAAGCCGTCAGGCTCGGAAATTTGAACATCGTGAAAGCTCTCCTGGCGGCTGGCGCGTTGGTCAACAGTCCTTGTGGCTCAACAACCCCCCTGAATATTGCTGTTAAGAAAGAACGACTTGATCTTGTGGTGCTTCTCCTCGAGGCGGGTGCAAATATCAACAGTCCACCAGTCTCATACCGTGGAAGAACGGCCCTGCAGCTTGCGGTCAAAAAGGGGAATCTTCAGCTTGTCGAAGCCCTTCTCCAAGCGGGAGCTGATGTTAATCAAGAACCGGCATTCGAGGCCGGGGCTACAGCGTTGCAGTTCGCTGCGATTCGTGGGTTTATCGGTATTGCTCGCAAACTTATCGATCTCGGTGCTAATGTGAATGCCCCGAGGGCTCGCATCGATGGCAGAACCGCTTTGGAGGGTGCAGCAGAGCATGGGCATATAGATACTGTTCGACTTCTTCTTGAGGCAGGGGCTTCGGTTGAGGGCGATGGACGCAAACAGTATTGGCGTGCAGTCCGGTTAGCCGAAAACAACGCGGCTTATGCGACAGTAAATCTTTTGAAGTCCATAGGCGGCTGGACCGACTTTGATTCTATGCATGCCACTGAAGATATTCTGGAAGATGATAATGGTAGGGAGGAATTTGTGGCAGAGATGGCGGGATATTTTAGGTAGAGCACGCAGGCCGATAAACACCATGCGAGTCTGATCACGGAGGACAGGTTGATTGCGATCCAGTTTGTCTTCGAAGAGGGTGAACGCGAAGGCCCTTGTTAAAGTCATTTCAATCCTCGTTTGAACCATCTCTACGAACAACTTTGCAGCAGGTATTTCGGGACCTTTTAGATAAGCAATTTCAGATACTGTATATAGTTTATCTCTATTCTGGAAAAGTCTGATAGGGTCTTGCATCTTAGACAGAATAATCAATAGGTAGGCATACTCGAATTCATCAATCCCAAATATCTGCCAGTCCAGAGATGATACCCGTCTTGAATGTCTTTTATTGGCCTCTCGATGTTGGAAATTATTGATAATTGCATAATTCGCTTTCAGGATGATTGATCCATCCATCCTAAATAAAGCGCAGATCGAAGTTTCCAGTCAGGCTCCTTGATTTAGGCTCATTGAAAGCAAGAGCAACCATACTGTCAGTAATCCACAGGACAAGCGGCTCTCCCGAGGGTCGGCAGCTCTTTCGGCAGTGGGGAACGCCCCTCCAACCACCAACGATAACCAATTCACGACTTACTTCATTCTCAAACCATATATCATCTCAACATCGAAACTGAACATCCGCAGTGAAAAACGCTCTGTGAACCCATTCTTCTAATTTTTGCCCAGCGTTAGCGGCTCTCCAAGAGCCTCGAAAGTCACCACCAATGTCCATTCCACAGCTCCAACAAGCTGCCGTGGTTGAGAACCCCGGCGACAACTTTACAGTTGTCCTGCGCGACAATGTACCAGTCGGAGATCCAGGTACAGACGAGATACTCATCAAGCTGAATTGTACAGGTATCTGGTGAGATGCTATTGACTCTCTATGTACGCACTCCATCGCTAATGAATAATCCATATGATCCCAGCCACTCGGAAGTCCGCGCTGTACTTGGCTGGGGTGTCTACAACTCCATCATTGGCCATGAAGGCGTAGGAACTGTCGTCAAGGCAGGTCCCAGTGTCTCACCATCATTAATGGGACAGCGCGTGGGATTCAAGTGGTTGTACAACGCCTGCACCGAATGTTCCGTCTGTCGACGGGGATTCTTCCAGAACTGTCCCAAGCAACTAAACACCAGTCGACATGTTCCCGGCACCTTGCAACAGTATGCTATTTCCGATGCTCGATTCATCACTGAGATTCCGGATGGAGTTTGTGATGAGGTTGCTGCTCCGCTCCTCTGTGCCGGCCTCACCATGGCCGGTGCTCTGGCCCATCTGGACAACGAGTTACAGCCCCGCGACTGGGTTGTTATCTCAGGTTCTGGTGGAGGTCTTGGTCATATTGGCGTTCAACTCGCTGCCCGTGTCAAAAAGCTCCGCGTCATTGCAGTAGACAGTGGTGATGAAAAGAAAGATCTCAGTCTCTCCTCTGGGGCTGAGGCCTTCATTGATTTCAAGAATGAAGACGTCACAAAGCGAGTTCTCGAGCTCACGGAAGAGGGCGCCCATGCGACGATCGTTGTCCCGGGTACAAAGGAGGCCTTCCAGACGGCGCCAACTTTGGTCAGGAATATGGGGCATATTATTTGTGTCGGCCTTCCGCAGAATGATATAGAGCTCCCCATTTCGGCCACTCTCTGTGCTGCTAGAGGTGAGCTCTTCTGAACTATCTCGTCTTATTTTTATTGCAGTGACTGACGCAATATAGGGCTTACGATCAAGGGTTCATCGGTGGGATCTGAGCAGCAAATGACGGAGCTACTGCAGCTCGCCCTCGAGGGGGTGATCACTCCTGCAATTGAGGTGTTCGACTTCTCAGAGGCACCGAGTCTCATCCAACGTATTACAAAAGATGGAATTTTAGGGAGAGCAGTCGTTAAAATTCCCTAGCTACGTAGTATGGTCAGAAGAGAACAATAAAGAGAAAACATGAAGGGTATCAAATCGAACTCATCCAAGCGTCACTGGGGCTACAAGGGACAACGACTTGCACATCCCAATTCCATTGCCTGTCAGATTTTGACAAGCATCGACTTGTGTTCATGAATATTGTTTGTCCTCTTCAATCCGAAAAGTCGCCTGGGCGCTCGACCTAATGGATGGAGTCCTGTTGGCCAAAGATGATCTCGAAACGGCACATTAAATTACCTATTACGGTGTAATTCTCCTTTAGAAATTGGTTCCCCATTGAGAAATGGGGCGGAGGCGGTACTTTGATACTCAGCTGTCATTTTGCAATTCCGTGCTAGCGCGTAGATCTGTCTGTCTTCGAATTGATCTCTGAAGGTGATGACTTATCGCTTATCGCCCGTATCTTATCGCTTATCGTTTATCGGGTGGTGCTGTAATTCCTCTGCCATTCTGCCCTCAACTCCACCTTCTCCAACTTCCTTCCTTCAACCTCCTCAATGGGTACAAAGCGCTCCTGGGAAGGACAAGCTGTCGTCAAAATGGACTCTGCAGAGTCAGCGAGTCCGACGATCTCAATCTTCGAGAACTTCCGTGACGAACTCGATGAGCACCATGACCGCCGTGAGCGCATCATCAAGTCCAGTCGCGACATCACCGCACTCAGCAAGAAAATGTAAGCTTTCCCGAGAAGTAATGTCAAGATAACAACGAACTGATTGTCTCGTTCCAAAATTTAGAATCTTTGCGCTACAGCGCGTCCGCACTACAAACCAACCCATCCCACCGAACATCACAAAAGAGAACGACGCCCGTCTCGAACAGATCCACAAGCACTTTGCCTCCATTGTCTCCGACCTCGTCGGCATCAAATCCTGGCGCTACCAGCGCCAAATCAGCGGCGGCATCCAAGAGTTTATCGAGGCGATCTCATTCGACCACTACCTCCGGACGGAGACATTGATCACCCACGCAGAAGTCGCATCCCGATTGCCAGGAATCTTGGTGACAGAGGAAGACTACTTGATGGGCATCTTCGACCTTACAGGCGAAATGATGCGATTTGCCGTGACAGCGCTGAGCTCAGGGAAGGTGACACCTACGGACGCTGCCAAAGCTGGCGTTCTCGTTGATCTTCGCGCTATTCGTGCGCGATGCGAGGCGTTGAGTGTTTCGGGGCGACACCGGGCGTTCATGTATAAAGATCTTTCTAAGAAAAAAGAGGTCATGCAGAACAGCGTGGAGAAGGTGGAGCGCGCCGCTTACGGGATCCTGGTGCGAGGTAGTGAGCGGCCGAGTGGATGGACTCCGGATTTGTCGGGGCCGGTGGAAGTTGAAATCCACTGAGTGCATCGCTCTGGATCATACTGCAATTAAAGATGAAACGAAAAAAAAAAAAAGTGAATGCTTGAATGAAATTTGGTACTTCCTCGCCCGCAGAGCTTTCGCAAATCTAGCAATAAGCATACAATGCGCAGTCAAAACCGAGCTTCAAGCCTCGACAAAACGTATAAGATATGCTGATGAGCAATCTCCAATGCGTCAACATCTACGGCGTAGTGATCCACCATAACCACCATGCCTGTCCGAGATCAGAACAGATTTAGTTGTGCTCAGTCATATGCAGATCCGAATTTCTTTCCGGCTGAGGCATTACAGTACGTACCTAAGCCAATTACAATCCGAAAATTATCATCTGAGGCACTGATCTTTGCTTTATATTCGCCGTAGCTCCGTGTAAATTGGATATCGTATTTTCTGAGATCATCGAAACACTTGACCGAAGGGGCAATGCGACAGGTATCACAGCCCTTGCCACGGGGGCCGATCTTGATCTTCTGGCCTAGCCACCCAGCAGCATCGAGGTGGGGGCAGAGCATAATCTTCCCGGGATCATCGTCGGGTTTTTCAGGACGAAAATCAATCAAGTATTGGAATTCAAATAAAAACTTGTCTATCTCAGAAAGAGACAAAGAAATAGTCAGTGTATATGATACTCTTCCCATCGGACTGGAAAACGAGCATTCGTGCCACCGCGGCATATGTTTCTTGATCTCGGTTCTGGTGCTGTTTGAGTAAGCTTTCTTAAATAAATCACCTCTGATCTGCATAAGCTTTTTTGGGCTGAGTTTGAGATGTGGACAAAGGACAGTGATCCCTGGCCATCGGCACTGGCGCCGTCTTGGATTGCCATAGTTATAATTCCTAATACTGAACTCTTTCCGAGGGTGTAGTTTCAAGCAAGCCGCGCAGTATCTCCAGCGTCGAGATCTGAAGTACAGCCACGGCCAGGGTCTCGACTCGAGCTTGAGGAGGAATCGATATCGGAGATCAAGATCAATCGATCTATCAAGGCCGGGACTTGAACAGGGAAATCGAAAGAGGGGTGCTTTCAGGATGGTCCCGAATTGATGATAGAATTTCTTGCAGCTTAGAGCTAGACAAGCCTGCGACATAGGTGTTAAACAAGAGAAAATCAAGTCCATCAACTCTGGTGGAAGATCAAGATTCGATGCCCTTTTCCCCCATCTGGGGACCAGTCTGCGCCCCATGCTGATTGGAAGAGATGGCATTGTTCTATTTGTTGGACCATGTTCAATTTTTTTGGCTATCGAACACCTATCATGAACGTCATCTTGATCACGACTCATTATCTTTTTTTTCTCGTTCAGTATTAGTAGTAACAACTAGGCAATATAGATCGACCGAAGCCGAATAGGGTATAAGCAATTGGACCATCAGATCGGGCATTGACCTTTCAGGTTTAGCCTAACCCATGCATTATATCACCCCGACACGTCTCCTTATATTATTATTGATCACGCCACTACAACAAGAAAAATCCGGGGAAGAAATAATAACCAAATAACGTTAATTTTGTGGGGAGCCGCTATCGACAGAAGCGTCACGGTGACATCACCACCCACAAGAGTAGCAGCTGCGGAGACAAAGCCCGCAAAGCAGAACGAAAAAGATAAGATAACCCAAGAAAGAAAGAAAAAGAAAAGGAACGCCATAAACCTCATAGACCCTCGTATCATCCATTAGCCTCGTCCGTGTCCGCAGGGCAGGAGTCTCAAGTCTTCCAACCAGGCAATCCTTGAAACGCATCCTGAAACGCAACCCCGCAGACAACAGACAACCCTCGCAACGCAATCACGCCGAGCGCGGATCCTCATCCTCCGTCAAAATACCCTGAGTGATAAGCGACTCCGGCTCGGGACGATTCTGAATCTTGTGCTCCAGGTTATCAGCCAGCATATGGCGCTCGAGTTCACGGGCGTGAGCCTGCAGGGCCGGTGCGGCGGTAGATGCGGGGAGAATATTACCTTTGCTTGTTAGTAACAGCCGCGACGATAATGTCAAACCTCCGAGTGTGAAGGGTGGTGTAGATTGTAAAACTAGACTCAAAGGAGAAAAAAAGAGGGAGAGGGAGATATACGCTCCACCAACTCATCCCGCTCAGGTCTCTTCTCCAAGTTCTTCTTCAGGCTGTCCGTAGCGCGCTGACGGTCCAGCTCCTGCTGGGCGGACTGGAGAGATCTGCGGAAGATGTTAGTAGAATGGAGATGGTGAGGCTAGGATGACAAGGTTCCTGTACGGTGCCACGTTGGTATTCAGCAGGATATGGCGGTTCTTGAGGTCCTGCATATCCGGGCGCGTCTGGAGGTGTTTCTCCAGCGAGTTGCGGCGCTCGTGGGGGAAGGCGCTGAGGGGAGTTTCGTCGATGGCAGACATTGTGGGAATGATATGAGTGAGTGAAGTAGTGGTGGATTGATGTTAGTAGTTAGTGTTAGGAATGGAGAATGAGAGATCGAGAAGTGCTCGAGTTTGTAAAGAAAAGAGGAGAAGGAAAGAAAGAGGAGAGGCTGTCGTCAAGTGATGAATATGCAAGTCCCACGGGACTGTCACGCGGGGAAGTCCCGTCTCATTGGAAGCTTTCATGCGATCTACCAAAAGTACTGGGTCTACAATCTTACCACGTCTAGAAATGATAAAAATGCACATTTGGATGGGATAGAAATGAATAATCAAAGCACATGCGTATTCGACCCTCTCGTAGTAGATCTGAGTAAATGCAAATCCACTCTCATACATGACCGCACGAGGCTCAAGAAAAGCAACGTCTCGGATGTCAAAGTGGAAAGCTATGGGGGCAATCCATGTTCTCTCAAAGAAATTCCAGGGCACAAAAAAGCACGAGGGGTGTTTTTTTTCCAAGTGATCAATCCATGCGGCACTTCGGCCGCGAATCGATTCCTCCAGGGTCCATCGACCACATCGTGTTTTGTCCGGGTTATCCGACACGACCCACACGGTTTGGAAGCCATTGCCGGGGGGGGAAGATGGAGATGGAGAGATTGGGAAGAGAGTAAACACGTCCTGCGGGGACTCACAGTCGGGAGTCTCCCTCGCGCGATCATATCCGTCCTGCGAAGGAAAGAAAGACAAGCCCGTTCCGGTTCTGGAGTGCACTTGGTTCACAAAAAAAGAGATGCTCGGCCTACAGAGAAACTCGATCATGTCGAGATCTACCGCAGACCCGGCCTTACCCTCAAGGAACCCAAAGCTTGCCCCGTCCACGACCGCTCCCACGTCCGGCGCCACGAGTAGACCCTCCGCGACGTCCACCCGAGCGGCGAGAAGCCCCGGCGATGCCACGAGCAGCACCGTGCTGGGTGCTCAGGTCAACGGTAGGTGGCGCTTTGGTCGCACCACCAAGGGAGCGGCTGAACGAGTCGGGATCAATTGGCTGGGTAGGAACCTCGATGGTGGTCTCAACGGTAGCCGGCGCAGCCTTTTGGGCGGTCTTTGGGGCAGCCTTCGGGGCAGCCTTACGAGAGGGCCCACCCCGACCACCGCGAGAAGAAGAACCCTTACCGCCACGGCCACCACGAGGAACAAACACCAGCTCATCCTCGTCAGAGTCGTCCTCGTAAGACAACAAAGTCTTGGGTTGTTCCGTAGGTTGAGTCTGGGTCTTCTCAACGTATTTGCAACGGTTCTTGTACTCGCGCTCCTCGTATTGAATCGCAGTGCGCAGCTGGAGAATGTTTTTAACTCCAATACCAAACTTCTGCGCCCATACCTGCGTCGCACGATCGTTCGTCACCAGGATACAGCTCTTGGCAGAGTTGTCGGCGTCGGGGCCACCGTGGAGCCGCCACAGCAGCGCGCTCAGCAAAGGGCGCAACGCGGGGGGAGCGATTGGAATGACCGAGCCAGAGGCGGTACGCTGGTGTCCGGGCTTGGGCTTCTCGGTCTTGTTGGCAGTGCCATTCTCATGCTGGGCACACTCGGGGCTGGTGCGCGAGCTGCGAGACGAAGTGCGCGATCCAGGTCCGCTGGGGGTACCGGCAGAGGTGATGGATGCGGCCTCGGGGTCTTTCTTGAAGTTCAACTTGCTCAGCAGCATCTGCGACAGATCTTCCGGGCCGGAAATTCCATTGTTCTTTTGGGGCTCTTCGGGCGCAGACTCGGTAGGTTCCGCATCGTCAATCGCCTCCGGTTCCTCTTCGAATTCCGGCAAGAAGAATTTCTCTGCATCCTCCCAGTGTTCATACTGTTCCATGGGACCCTGCAGGGTGACACGGTCGGCGGTGATGTGGTCCTTGCCAGAGGTAACTCGGTCGAGGAAGCGAACAGCCTCACGTGCATTGATGGCGGTTTGCGATCCTGCCCGCTTAAGAGCGTGGAGCCGTTCGAGGGCTGAAAGTGAAAGGGAGAAAAAGAAAGTCAGATCAGCCAGGAACCAGCGACGAGCAACGCCGGAAAGCACTGCTCCTCACGTATCGAAATACCTACTGTAAAGAGGGACAATGAGATCGATGGCGCCGTTGGTGGTCCATTTCTTGATCTCGCTGATGTTGGTGGTCAAGGCCGTCTCGTCCACAGCGCAATGAAAGACCTTGCGTCCGGTCGACATGGCGGCACTGAAAACGAGTGTCGTTGAGGGGGTGGTGAGGATCAGGGGAGGGCAAAGGGCAAAGGGCAAAGGCGCCCTAGACCGGGGAACTGGATGTATTGACAGCCGCGACTAGAGAGGTCGGGGTAGTCAGCAAAGAGAGCCGATGAAGGAGGTTTGGCGATGGAGGGACATGAGAATGTGGGGGCGCTGAGCGCGGGTGGTCGGTATGACGCGGATGGAGGAAGGTGGGAGTACACTCACAATGAGAAGCCTTGGGATAAGAGATCATCTGCAGCATCTTTAACCTTGAGGAAATTACCAGGAGAGCAGCAGGTTGAGGCGTTGTTCACGCTGGAAACGAGGCTTTCAAGGTTGCTTGCTGCGATGATGACCTAGATGGGGCTGACTAAGCTAGTACTTATGGCGGGTTCCTGGCAGACCAACTAAAGCTAAGTAGATCAACGAGATCAAATAAGGTGAAAATGATGAAATAGATCAGAGAGATATGGAAGAAAGATGTAAGAGGTATGCATTTAGAGATGAAGTTGACCCTCATAATAGGCATCTCAAGGACAACGAGTGGAGTATCGTCTAAAACAGGAAGATGAAGAGCTAAACGCGAAACCAAGTCACCACCAAATAAAGGAAAAGAATCTTCATCCAAGCCCCATAGTCCTAAAGTTCATGAGAATTGTGCCCTCCAATTTTCCTACGACTTGACCTTCTTGATCAGGCCATCGGATTCCTTGACCCGTTGAGCCCATTCACTAAAATCATGTTAGCGGCCTTATCAGTAAACGCAATAGTTTCAACAGTCTGGAGTAACTCACGTCCAGCTACCGTCGTATACCCGACGGAGATTGGGATTGCCATAGTCTGCCTCGCCCAAAGCAGTTTCAATGACCGTCGCCGTGACGCCAGTGCCGCAGGAACTGATAATTGATCGGGAAGGGTCAACCTTGTGGTCTTCAAAGACCTTCTTCAACTGTTCGGCGGGAAGATAGGTCTTGGTCTCGGGGTCAAGCAATTCCTGGAACGGCAAGCTCTTAGAGCCAGGGACATGACCAGATGAAAGACCGGGGCGCGGCTCAGGATCAGTACCAGCCCAGCGACCGTACGAGCGAGCATCCAGGATCTCAACCTCCTCGGCGCCCTCCTTGCCATAGTCAAATGCCAGCTCCTTCATCTCGCGGAACGCAATCACCAGCTTAGAGTCGTAAGTCGGGACGGGATATTTGCTCTTCTCGACGGGAGCCGGCTCGCCGCTCTCGGTGGGGAAGCCCTCGCGAGTCCAGAGGCGGTAGTTGTTGAGAATGTGAACATTGGGGTGACCAAACACACGCAGGGTCCAGCCCACACGGGGGGCGCTGAAGATGCCCAGTTCGGCCGTATCGTAAACCACCACCTCGTCGTCGCGGCGAATGCCGAGTTCACTCATCGCCTCAGCAAATGTCTCACAGGTCGGAAGCATGTGGGGGTAAGGCGAATCATTATCCTTGACCGCATCGAGGTCAAAGAAGCGGGCTTGAGGGATGCGGGACTGGCGGAAAGAGTCAATGCCTGTACGACCTTCGGGATCATTGGGCATGAACCAGGCTGCGCAAAGAGGAATCACTCGTGGAGAAGTCGAGATTTTAGTCGGGGGGTTCTTCTTGAGAGCTTCATTGAGCTGGGTAGGGGTGACCAAGTATGAAGAGAAGGATACATGGCGAGCCTGTTGTCCAGGACGGGTGGTAGAGGTCATATTGGTGCGAAAGAGACGAGCAGGTGAAGCACCGAAGCGAGTGGCCATCGCAGCCATGATCGATAGGGTGGAACTGAGTCTCCTTAAGTCAATGTCAAGTTCGATTTACATTAGAGCGGAAGATGTGGAGGAAGGTGCGGAGAAGCGTCTCATGTGATAAACACGATAACAAACTCCGAGAGAAACTTTGATAAGCCGATAATCCGATAAGCGGACCGCACTGCTTCCCACCACCACCACCACCACCACCACCACCACTATCCTCTTTACTTCTCCACAAGCTATTGGTTGAACGCTTCTATCTTGTGGTCAAACGATGAAGGTTACTCTGAAGGAATGGAATGCCGTTGCCACCTGGCACTGGGACATGCCCGAGGATGAGGTGTGCGGTATCTGCCGCGTCCAGTTCGACGGCACCTGTCCGACCTGCAAATTCCCCGGCGATGACTGCGCCCTCTGTGAGTTTCTGTGATGCGCCCATTGCCGCTAATCCGGGTTACGTTGGATCCATACTAATCTCCACCTCCGGGATACTAGTGATTGGCAAATGCGGCCATTCGTTTCATATGGTGAGACTTTCGACGCGTCGTGATGTGCGTGGGGGGGAAGCTAACCGGTATACTGGTAAACAGCATTGCCTCATGACTTGGATTCAACAAGACTCTTCGAAGGGATTGTGCCCAATGTGCCGTCAAAGTAAGTGTCTACCCTTCTACTCATAGTATTTCCTGGTGTATTCCGATCCACTGACAATCACCAGAATTCGAGTGGGTCCAAGAAGAAAAATAAGGGCTGTCGTGACCTTGCATACTTGCATATTCCCTTGGGGCAGGCGTTCAACGGGTTGATTCAAGGATACCCTTTCTGTTTTTGTCAAGTTTTTATCTTATCTGTGTTCTCCTCTGCGTTTCTTCTTTTTCATGCTGGATGATCTTAGAGCTAGGCATTGCTCATGTTGACTTGGCGTCCTGCCTATACATAGATCCGATCAAAGGACGAGTCCGGAACGGAGCTACCCTTTCCCTACCTATATAAAAACCCACCTTGTACCTCGGTGAGATGGCGGTTTTTGTGTGGGACGAATTCGCTCTTCTCGCCCCGAAAACGAGCGTCAGCCGTGCCCTTGGGTCCAAAGGCTGGTTCAAAAGATTGCCCGCGTCAAGGCCCGAGAGCGCGACCTAGAGCGCCGTAACGAATACATTCACTATATCTCGGACTTTCAGTCTTACTACCTTGTCTATGTGGGAATCCCCTTCCCGGACTATGCTTCTGGAAGACGCGCGCGTTATCGGCCCTGAAACGAAGGCTGAAATGTTGGAGTGTAACGTGAGGAAACACTTGTATATCGTGTGAGAATCTAGAGAAGAAGTCGATAAGAGCTAAACGATGAATGTTATGTTTTTGGATGACCAATAACTGCTATTTGAAATGCAGAAGACGAACATCATTGTCAAATTTGCTGAGTTCTTGTGGCTTCAGACAATCACCGCGCGAGCATGGAAATATCAACAGCCTGACAGCACCACCAATTTTAGGAAGCTCATACTCCTATTCGAAGATGATTCATTTTTTTTCGCTAGTTCTTCACTAGCTGTACGTTCGTGGAGGGGAAAAGGAAACTCCTCTAGTCTCGACAATCTTCGTTTCAGGTTGGAAATTTTGGGCACTGGCGTGGCTAGTGGCTTGAATCTTCCGGAAGCCAATCTTGGGAATCTCTACCGTGGTCAAGGCAAGCTTGTTGAGTTAGAGAACACATGCCAGCCAGACTGGTAATATATGAGAAGACGCGCGTGGATAATATAGACGTGGAGCTTACCGGATCGTCAGAACTTCCATGTTGTTTGGGCTCCAGTTTGTGAAGAAAATTCTGCTTAGTCAGTCTCAACCTCCCCACTTCCCGCCTGCTCGGCCCCCACAAAGTTCCTGAACCATGGTACCTCCTGATACACACAGCTAGAACTCTCGATGCCGCTCCTTCTTGCAGGCCACCCTGCGCGTCTACCTATTCACTCCGACCAATAATCTGATCAGGTCAATAAGTTTTCACTGCCCCCTGCCCCTCATGGGCTCCAACTCCACACATACCACCCTAGTGAGCTGGCAGCTAGATGACGACAACCGCTCTGCTTGGGACATACTTTGGGCGTGTGCTTCCACCATATTTGCCTGCACCTGGACAGTCATTCATGCCGATGTACCTAATCGAGACGCTTCCAACTTCCGGCAAACTATGATGTTCCTACGCACTTGGTTTATGGCACTCTTAGTTCCGGAGGTTATTTTCGCATTCGCCTGGCTACAGCTTATAAAAGCAAGAGAGTCCAAAAAGATGTATAACGTGGCAGCAACCCACGAAGCAACCGAATCAAAATCACGCGAGATCTCCATGTACAGACCATCCGAGAAACCTCTTGCAGATCCAGAATCTGAGAAATGGTCACTGGTTCAGGCCTTCTGCATCAGCGCGGGCGGATTGGCCCTACGGACAAAGGACGAATGGGTCTACAATGTACTAACCGACGAGGAAATGGTGGCTTTTATTGAATCGGGCACTGTGAAGCCCTCGGACTTTCCTGAGCAGGAGATCCAGTCTCGCGCTAAAGCAGACTCGTTCGCGAAGCTGTTCACCCTATTCCAGGTCCTGTGGTTTCTCTGCAACGCTTTCACAAGATGGGGTTACCACCTTCCAGTATCACCATTGGAGTTGGCAACTGTTGCCTATGTCGCCATCGCCATTCTCACATATCTCACTTGGTGGTACAAACCCAAAGACATCAGCACACCCATTCTTGTGGTTCTACCTTATGACCGTGAAACTTTGGAGGAGAATTTCCTGGGAAAAATTGATTCTCACCGATGGACTCCCTTACAGGTTCAAGTCAAGAAAGAATCCATTCTGGATACTATCATGTCCAGTCTTACAGCTTCGATTTTTGTCATAGACCCCCCGCAAGAGGGCGAGGTTGTGAGGAAGAAGCAGACCGACGGGGCCACATTCCTCTCATTAATATCACTCGTCGTCTATTCATCTGCTGCTCTAGCATACAGTGGGATACATCTTGCTGCGTGAGTCTTTTCGTCATACGTCTGCAATCACATTGACACTGACCATTTCTTATAGATGGGACTTTGATTTCCCTACACATGCAGAAAGAATAGCATGGAATTCGTTCACTCTTATTGCTATCGGCGCAGTGTCTATTTTCATCATGGTCGACTTTGTGATGGTCACTGTCGATTACCTGAGAGAAAGCGGCCAGCTTCCCTCTTCCATGGTTACATTCTATGATGAATCCCATTGGAAAAAGGCTGTCAAGATCCAACTCATCCCCAAGCAGATTAGCACCTACATCTATGTGCTCGCACGACTCGGAATCATGGCGCTCGTCTGTGCTTCAATGAGGGACCTTCCCGAGAGCTCTTACACCACGGTGGAATGGGTGACATCAATACCACACTTTTGAGGCCAGTGCTGAATTTGTGGCCACAAAACGAGTACTTTATGAACAAATGTCTGGACTGTTTGTAAATGCCGTAGGGGGCTGGGCCAGTCATATGATGAACAATGAGCTATATCACCTTGATTTTGATACTGAGATATCGCTTCCCATCAATACGATGATTTGGAATTGAGTGCGAGGCTTATGGGGATCAAATCACCGAAGTATGGATAGACAGAATTTGTACCGTCATACTCGATTTCCAGCCCGTCAGTAAGCACAAGCCAGAGCTGCAACTGATAATTGAAAAAATGCGGCCGCTGGGAGACGAAACTCATAATTCAGGACCAGTTGATTGATCAGTACTACTATCTCGCCCTATGAAATCCGTCAAACCTGATGCGAATTGTTACCGACACCCTCTGTGGCACAGAAGGGTAGGCAAGATAGATCTGGGTCAAGTCCTCAAATTTTGTCCTCTTTGGTCGCTTCTTCCATCCGGAGGACGAATTTTTGGTCGTCTGGTTGTCTTGCGGAAATTCTTTGCTTTGGATGGGGGGAAACAGGTCCTATAATATTTGAATGCGGACATTCAGAAACACAGAATAGCAAGATTTGACCAGTTGACGAAACAGCTTGAGTACCAGCCTTTTGAGTCAGAAACTCACGCTCGTTCGTTATTCTTAGCCGATGACCAATCTGGACCATCGAATCCCCAAAAGTCATTTGTCATCGCGCATGTAAGTTGAATACAAGGTATCGATTTTGTTAAAGGACTTTTATGTTCGAGGATGGATGGGGACTATGACCTGGAAAAGATAGGCTCATTCATTCCTAATCAGAGCTCTCCGACCCAGACTTCTCGTCCTGTTCCTGACGCTTGACTTCAACAACTGTTCCCCCCGTTTCCACTGGAGACCAAATCGACGAGGTCAGTGTTGCCGATGGCGGCAAATTAGGCCTGTGTTGTGAATCGTGATTCGGGTCAGCACAGCCGAGACCGAACCCGCCAGCGAGTGGCTCATCAGGGGTTCTCGGACCTCCACCCACGATCGCCTACCACCAAGCTAGTGATTCTTCTGATTTTAGCGATGAACTGGCCCTGTTCTTTTTGAATCTCGCTCGTTCAAATGTGATAATATGTTTCTTCTTAGCGAGAGTCCTGAACGTATGGGGATCCCCGACGGGCTAGACCAGGGCTGGCAGGGACCCTGGCCCGAGACTGGATGATACTTATTTATGACCAGCCAACCCCCTAACCACTCGAAGGAGGTGCCCTCGTGCAAGCCGTTTGTTTTGTCACTCGTTTATGACTTAGACTTGGCCATGAGGTTCCGTCTATTCCCTCTCCTGGCTCTCGGAGCGGTCTCCAGAGCGTTGGACACGACGACTGCAGTGATTCCGGGATCCCCATTGCTTGTGCCGCGGGATTCGGCGACAATATTGTCGGTGATCTCATCGATCCGCACCGATGTCGGCTCGCTTGATTCTGTCGCTAAGGCCTATACGGGCGGGAGTATCACCTCGATCCAGGCATCGCTCGACGAGCTTGTTGACTCTGTCACCACCGGGGCAACGGTGGTGGCAGAGCAACCGAACCTGACCAACTTGGATATGTTGGCACTGGTCACTCCGCTACAAATTCTCAGTAATACCGTGGCCACAACCATGAACGATCTCGTCGCCCAGGACTCCCTGATTGCCACCGCGGGGATCGCAGCGGTCGATACGATCATCCACGAATTGCAAGCTCTGTTGTCGGCGTGGCAGAGTCTATCTGACTATTTGATCGCCGACACACCCGCGTCCTTGATTAATCTCTCAATTGAGCTGACGGCGAGTATAAGCACTTCCATTCAGACTGCACTCAGTGCTTTTGAAGCTCTTCCTCGTCCAACGACGACGACCACTGCAACCACCGCTATAACGACTCTGAGTACTCCGACTACACCCACTGGAACTACATCTTCGCAAACTATACCGGCTTCTTCAACCCCAATTGTTTCCTCATCTTCTTCTCGCGTACCATCCTCGACCCCGGTCCGTACGACGACGACCACTGCAACAACCGTTATAACGACTCTGAGTACTCCGACTACACCCACTGGAACTACATCTTCGCAAATTATACCGGCTTCTTCAACCCCCATTGTTTCCTCATCTTCTTCTCGCGTACCATCCTCGACCCCGGTCGGTACCACTCGGATATCCTCGACAACATCCACGTCTACGCCCGTGATTCCAAGCTCGATACCATCAGTATCCATTCCCATTATTCATACGTCTCAATCTTTAGGATCCACTCCCATCATTAGAACTTCCACTCCGCAATTCACTCCTTCAACTAGCACGCCCGCACACGGCTCCAACACCGCTACCAGATCCACCCCAGCTTCCTCAAATATTTCCTCGTCTCAGACTGGCCAAAATACCTCGACAGCCACAGGTATCCGAAGCAGCCCGAGTACCTCTCAAGGTATAGGATCTACAAAAGGGCCATCCTCGGGTATAACGATCACTACATATACCGCATCTACACCGTGTGAGACGCCTACCAAGGCAGAGATTACCGGCACGCCAATCACCCTCCCTGCAGGAGAGACAGCGACTACCACATTCACACCTTGTGAAACTCTGACTGAAATTGAGGTCTCGAGTACCGTCATCACCCTTCCCACAAAGGAGACAGCGACCGCCGCATCCACGCCTTGTGAGACGCTGACTGAAATTGAGGTCTTGAGTACTATCATCACTCTTCCGGGTATCGGCACAGCGACCGGAGTTTTCGCTTCCACTACCTCCCCATCAATCCCGCCCACTGGTCTTCCTACTGGGGTTTCTCTTAGACCTGCGACCCCCACTGAGGTGTCTGTGAATGGTTCCGGAGCTTCCCCTTCAGGACTCTCACTGTCCAGCACGCTCGTGCGGGCAATCAAGACCCCGGGAGGTAACTCTCAAATCGCCGGTGAGCCTACCAGCTCCATTCCGACGGGGTCCGGAAGCTCTGCTTCCACCAGTGCTGAATCAAACGCTCCTATCTATACCGGTGCTGCCGTGGGCCGCCAGTTCAACTCGCGTATGGTGGCTAGCTTGACTCTTTGCACGCTCATGGTGGCATTCGAACCGCTTTTCTAATAAAACCGCTGTGAATGATGGCAAGGGCAGGACACGGTCATTATGACGGTTCCGTTTTGGTTAGGGGAATTGTCGAACTGTAAGCGGTTAACTTACGCCCCGCAACAGTCTTATTCATCAAGTGCCTACTTTTATATAGGTAATAATATATGTAAATTCAGGTTCTCTGTTAATTATAAGGTTGTAACCCCCGAGTAACGGCCGAAACGCCAAGATTCGCTTCTAATAAGCGATAGAATAGGGGCTTCTCCCTAGATACTTGATATTCTCTCTTTCACCAATCAATCTCATCGATTTCTGGTGCCTACTCTTACTGGTCTATACAAAATTAGAAGTTGTTCAACAGGAAACAACCAATCCGAGCTATTCTGAGAGCTGTTTAGTAATTTATAGGTCCCAATATTACACAATCCATAAGCTAACCTTAACCACCACTATCAAGTCCAGTCGCCATGGAAAGTAGATATTCCAGCATAATAGATCAAAGTGGGTTCCGATCAAAGATTGTCTCTAGCGTGCTCATTTTTAGGATAAGGTGATGGCGATGGCGAATATATATCCAGGGACCATGATGGACTTATCTCAGTCCCTGATTGCGCCACCCAAAATTCCCACTCGATACCTATCTCAATCTGATAGAAGAGCAATATTTCAGAAGCTCGATCCAAATATGGACCTGTAAGCTACATGTTTATTCTATATCAGATCATACCTAATCATCAAAAAAGAACTAAATCAAGTCATCCCACCAGATGGCATCACGCATCACGTGCAGCTATCGATAAGAAGCTCTGGGGAAACGACATCATCCCGGTCAACTCCTCCACTTCGGCCATGTAGCGACGGACATGTCTGTGAACAACCCGGACCATCCTCTCTCCCCTTCCTCACAGTCCTCCCTCGCCGACCCTTCAGCTCGTCCAAGTACTTCCTCACGACCGAGCGATCAGTCCGTCCGCACCTCCGATGACCACCCTATAGATGAGGCTCCACCCCAGCACGCCTCGCCGATCACCTCTCCAACCCATGACGGTCCTGCAGATAATATAGGGCACCAAGCCGGGGAAACATACGACGATGGAAGAGACCACCAACCAGGTCTCCATCAGCCATTCCAACCGTTCTTCACCCTAATCGAAGATGCCCATACATCAGACCACCACCACCCAACCGTGCACTACATATTCTCCGATGACGACACGGACATCGTGACGGAAGCCGCTCTACGCAGCTTGGAGGCTCAACACGACGCACTCCCAGGGTCCAAGAAAGAAGGGCGTACAACCAACCCATCGCACAACCCCGCCGAACACCACGACAATGACAAGTCCGCGCTACTCCCGCCGCCGATCCCCGGGGTACGAGACAACTACATCGTGCTAGACGTCGAACCAGTTCCCCCACCACCCGCCGGCGCGACCACAACCGCCGACCCGTCCACAGCCAGGGCCATCACCACCGGTGCAGGTGGTACCAAGTCCATGTCCACGTCACCAGCGAACCCCTCCACACTAGCAGCCCAGCAGCCATCTCCGGGTCCGAGCGTCCCACAACCCCAATACCGTGTAACATCAGCGAAGAGTTTCTCGCCGACATGGCAGGTACTTAGCAGCGAGATGGTACCGGCGCCGACATTCGAGAACCACAATCCGAGTGACGCACCGGGACACGGGTTGATGCTGAAGATATACGGGACGGCCGGGATACCCTCGGAAGTGGGCAAGGATAAGGGAGAGCGGGGGACGCCTCGATTAGAGGATATGATGGATCAGTTTGCGAAGAGGATGCGCGAGTTGCAGATGGTGATTGATGCAGCGGATGTCGCTCCTCCCGAGGAAGGGGGCCAGATTGAAGAAGGTCGGGATCTGCTTGAGCAGAAGACTGCGACAGATGAACATACAGTCGGAGAAGGGGTTGCGAAGGAGGGAGATACAGCGTGACAGTCGCACTTGGGAACGCGATGTGTCTTTTGGTCCAACTTGCTTGATATTGGCTTCAATCGCGAGGATTGCTTTTCGGCGCAAATTTTGACAGATACATTTGGCGTTATCGAGTTGATCCATTGACTGGCCATATTTGCCTGCTGCATATACCATAGCTTCTCCTCTTGTCTTTGGCTACATGAATTGAAGAATCTTTGGGACTGAAGTTGAGATGCAAGTATTCAATTGAGGACCGAACGGCGGTCATGGAACCTGAAGGTTGCCATATGAGAGAAGTAATATCCAAACACGAAAAAAAAAAAAGAAACGCCAAATGGGTAACACTGGCCGCCAGTCTAAGAAACTCCAATTCATCCGAACAAAAGAAGAAAAAAAGTGAACGACACTCCCACACGGGTTTTCTCAGCCAGAAACTCCGATCCAGACGGGAAAAAGACCAGCGATATTGGGTATCAAGATGTTAAACTCGACAGTGTAACAGGAAAACGAACAAAACAAGAAGAGAGGTGAAAGAAAGACAGATGTGAGACAGGATAAGCACAATTATTCCGCGTTGCGGTTCCTATATCTGCGTCCACCGGCAATACCAGATGGAGGCACGTTCTCTCGGCCCTCCATCATGCCAGCCATTCTCTTGGACAGCATCTTCTGCGGCAGCTTGGTATCGACGGGGGTGTTGCTGGAGGCAGAGCGGCGACGCTTTCGTGGCGGCTGCTCTGGTTCGTCCTTGTCGAGGGTGTCGTCCAGGTCCATGGGAGGGGCGGGCCCCGGGCTTTCAGGCTTGTCGTCGGGCGCGGTGTCGTCCTCAGCATCCTGCGCGTGTTGTTTGCCGACGTTTAAATCGACTTCCCTAAGGCCAGTGTTGGAGGAATTGATTCCGGATGACGAAGGATGAGTCCCTACCTCTTCCGCCGCGTCGCTGTAGACAAAGCCTTTGGATGGTGAAGAGACTGGGGAGCTGGGAATGGGGGCCACTTGATCCTCCTCATTGAAGGGAAGAGCTGTGAATTGCTTGGAAGTCCGGTGCCGGGTACGGATACCCTCATGTGACTCAGTACGAGGCAGATCCGTGCTGTACTCATACTTTCGCTTTTTGGGAGTCACTCCGGTTGGAACATACTCCTTCATGGGGTGGCTCTGGATGTTGTCGCGCAGCTCAGAGAGTGGCTGGCGAACCTCCTCCTGAAGAGGAGCAGTCGCCTGCTCGAGATGTTCTGTATGCATGTAGACATCCTCCTGCAGCTGGCTAACACGTTCATAGAGGCCATCCAGCTGTTCATGTACAGCTTTTCGCGAATCCCGGCCATTTGTGGCCATGGCATCCAGACTATCAAGCTGCGCCTCATGGAAGCGGCCATTGTCAGACCGAGCCTTGGCGACAAAGTCATCCAAAGCTTCCATTTGCTTGCTCATGTCGCTCATCTGAGCATCCACGATCCGCACAGTCTCCTGGTGCACAGACTCGGTGGCCCGTTGAATCGAAGCATTGCGTTGATCAAAAGTCTGCCACGATTAGTTCTGCTTCTCAAGAGCCCAGGGCGAAATGCGAAACTTACCTCCCAATCATTCTGCATCTTAGTTCTGATCTCATCCCTGGATGCCGTCACATCCTTTGCGAATTGCTCTTCCTTAAAGATCCATTCATCGATGTGACGGTCATACTGCGCAGTGGCTTGCTCCAGGGAATCACCAGATGCCGAAATATCAGTGCGAACGGATTCATACTTGCTCTTGAGGCGAGCAGACTGGCGCTGATTGGATTCCTCAAGTAGGTTCCGAATCTGCGACATCAAGGTTTCCCGCTCCGCCTGGGCATTTGCCTGCTCTTCCTCCATAATTTGGGCGAGGTTCGAGGAGGCCTTGCGGTTAGCCTCTACTGAGTGACGGTTGGCTTCTTGAAGCTCGATTCGTAGCTTGTTGATCTCAGACTTTTGCTGGTCCAGATGAGATGTCATATTCTCGAACATGGACTTGAAGTCCTTGCCGAGAGAACTGTACGACGAGTGAAGCTGGGAGTGGAACTCTGAGAACTCGCCAATGACTTCTTTCGAGATTCGCGCAGCCGCGGCCGAAAGCCCATTCAGGCCTTCGCCGACCTTAGTTTTGACATCCTCGCGGAGAACTTTGATCTCCTCAAGAACCTCGTTCATCTCGTCATGCGCACTCGAAGTCTGCTTTTTCGCATTTGCTTCGACCTTGACAAAAGATGCTGCATATTCATCGAGCTGAGACCGAGTAGAAAGCACAGCATCGATTTCGTCACCGATAAACTGGTGAATCCTGCTGGACATGGTCTCTAGAAGGTTTGCATGCTGAGCCTGGAAGCTCTCCATGCGCGCATCGATCTGCTGCGTGACATCAGAGACTTCGCCAGCGGATGCCTCCCATGTCTGACGATTCTCAGATTCCAGGTCATCCTTGCGGTCAATCTTGGCGTGCAGCCCATTGATATCCTCAACGGTGGTATCCAAGCTAGACAGCAGGCCCGCGCCAACTTCACGAAGGATTCTTTCCGTAGCTTGATGCGCCTTTCTCAGAACGGTTTCTTCATCTAACTTCTCCGAGGTATTCTTGAGGCTCGATTCCGTTTGCTCAAGGATGCCGCGCGTGCTCTTGAGCTTTGCCTGGGTGTTCTCGTTGTCCTGTTTCAGTGTGTTGAAATTGGCCGTGAGAGCAAACAGCTCTTGGACCTTGTGTCGCAGACTCGATTCCATGGACTCGATCTTGGCTCGTTGTTCCTCATTAACAATTCGTCGCGATTCGCTTTCCGTGGTGATCTCTTCGTACGCGTCTGGCGTCATGTAGACACCATTGCGGTGCCGTGTAGCAATGAGCTCACTCTTGAGCTTCTCAATTTCCATGCCAATCTCACGGAGCAGCTTGTTTTTGGACACGATGGAGTTGATCTGGGGTTTGTTGCGGATATTCTTAGCTCGGAAAGCATAGTCGAGGGTCGAGATTGTCTCCTCCAGGTTGGTCTTTGCAGGTGATACTGTCGCAATAATGCATGTCTTTGTTCGGCCACCCAGAGAATCTTGCAGTAGCCTAGTCAGCTTCGACTCCCGATACGGGATGTGCGAGCTCTTGTCCACCAGAGCGTTGATGACCCGTCCAAGAGTCAGCAAGCTCTTGTTGATCAAGCCGGCCTCAGTGGCTCGCTTATTCTCGGCACCGCTTCGCCCGATGTTCTCGCTGCCCGCCAAGTCCACCAGGTTAAGCTTGCCAGAGCTCACATAGTCTTCACCAGAGTCGGTAGTGCGCTTGGTGAGAACTGTTATCGTGAAGACAGTATGACTGCGCGAACTCAGGTCGTTGCATTTTGTCGCGGCCACCTGGCGCTTGTGGCTGCCCATCTGCAGCAGCTTGATACCGGTTGTTGCCGAGTCGATGTATGTTTCCTCCATTCCTTGAACCAAAGTACCGAGGTGGCCCTTCTTCTCATTCTCATAGATCTTTAGCTTCGTGTTGTCGTCAGCTGCAAGAAGATCCCGCAACTCCTCGTTGTACAGTTCGATAAAAGAGCACTTGACTGTGCTTTCCGTGTCTTCGAGTTTGTGGAAAAGGGAATAGAGTGTGCGTGGAATGATGCCTGCATCGTCTGAGAGTATTCCCAGGGTATCGGTCATGTCTCCAGACATGGTGTACGTTTTTCCGGTTCCCGTTTGCCCGTATGCGAAGATTGTGCAGTTGTATCCCGCAAGCATCTATTGGTCCGAGTCAGCGTGAGCGGTATTTGATATCTGACGGAATGTGTTCAACTTACCTCATTGACAATCGGGAGCACCACTTCCTCGTACACAATGGTTTGGTCGGCTGCTGGCGAGAAGACTTTGTCGAAGGCGTAGGTCTTATTTGACAGCGCATTGGGTCCCATGGACAGATCCAAGTTTTTCCCACTCACTCCCTCGGTAGAGAGGACAACACCACTGTTTTCCTTGATCTCGCGCTCATTACGACCTCGGCAGCGCACCACCACGTGGATGCTTGTGTCCTCGTTAATCTCTCGTTCAAATTCCCTATCCTTTCTCTTGCTGATTGTGCTAGACTGATCGACGCTCGGCTTTTGTACACGTGCAATGGATGATGTAGCTGGCTTCGCGAAGACTGCTGGTGAAGCCTGTCGATCGGGGACTGCGGAGCCGGCTCGGCGAGTCGGTTGGCGCAAACCCGTTCGCCTGGCGGCGGCGGGAATGGCAGAGGTTGCCCGTCCTGGGGCGGGCATGTTGAATGGAGCTTGCAATAATATGTCAAATGATGAATATCTGCTTCGACGTCGAAGATGGAGTGGTCGAAGACGGAGTTGAAGCAGATTAGTGCATGAAAATCGGTCGGCCGATCAGGTCGCAAGTAAGTGCAGAAACGAGGATGCGGGCGGGATCCCTTTGGGCAAAACATAAACAAACCCCACGTGACCGTCCCATCTCGGATGCCTCCCCACAAATGCAAGCAACCACTTAAGTGACTAGGAGCACCGGTATCTTTTGGTTGGGCCCTAAACAATAGAGCTTCTCATTACCAGAAATAGCATTTTATGACAAGCTTATTATTCAAATGTAAACCAGGTCTTAGTATCTACTATTTGATGTCTGTTATACTCGCAACTTGGTCCATAGAATTTGGCTAGGTGCGATAAGCTGATAAGCCGATGATCCCACGTGACCGTCCATCTGTCATGCTCCCCTCTCACATGACTGGCGTCATCGCATTTCCCCGCGAGCTTCTTATCGATGACTCCCTTGCTTTGTCTCCTCCTTCCATTTGGCCCCTCGATGACTTGGAGAACAAGCGCACTGCAGCCACGATGACCGCCAGATCGGCACCGGTTCAGATCTTCCCAGGCAAAGGCCTAGGCTTCATCAGCATGTCTCCCCTAAGTCCAGATCTATAGCGCCCGTGGAGAAGATAGCTAATCGTTGCGCAGCACTCGGTGCCTCCCTACACAACGTCCTGACTCGCGTCAAGTCTCACCCCCAACTATACCCCGAGATCGACCTGGCATATTCCTCAACGGACCCTCTTCGAAACCCTGTCATCTTGAAGTTGCCTGCCAACGGCTTGAGACTTCGGTTCGACGGACCCGACCAGAGGCTACGTTTGATCGAGGTGTTGGACTTCTCACGGGGGAGTCTAGTCTATAAGAATCAGGATGTGTTGAAGGGGGGTAAGTCGACGGAAGGGTCTGCCACCTCGCAAGGTCCCGGATTCCGGCATGTCTACAACCGCCTGTTCGGCCCCTCCTATCCAGGCGAATACATCCCGCCAACCGACCACCAGTCACAATACGGCACATATGTACTATCGTACCCGGGGGTCTCGTTCTCATTCCCTCTTCAACACTCGGCATGGTCCGACTCGTGTGACTTTGTAGCGCTGCTTTCATCCTCCGCTGCATTGCCAGCAACATCCATGGCCATCTTCCAAGGGTCCTCATGGCCCGAGGTTCGCTCAAAGCTGTTCACTCAGCAGCCCCAGTATCCACGCTCGTCTGCCGTGGTCAGCAAAACCCGCGACGCATTTGCCGACGAAATCGAAGTATTCCACATCCTGGGTGCCGGGAGATTAGAGGTAGAGCGACGAAATAACCCACCCGCACAGATCATCTTTGGGGAGACAACCCCTCAGGATCTGATTGCCGAGTTCGGTCCCCCAGATGCCATATACCGTAAACATGACCGGCGGATATCGATCCACCGTGCAACGGGCGGTGGTGGTACAGGGGACCCCCTGCACTTGAGTCCATCGCCTGGCACAGGGATGGAGATTCCGGATACTGACCACTCCTCCAATAACAGCGTGACGGATGACTCGGATGAGGAAGTATCCCCAAACAGCATCAGTGATCCAACCTCACTGCCTGCCGAATGCTTCTTCAACTACTTCCATCATGGATTCGATGCATTCATCTCCTATCCAACGACTCCAGGGCCTGCGTTCCCTGCGTCGGGAATTCCAGAGCCTTCGTCTCAGCCTTCTTTACCACAACTGACCGTAACGAAGATCATTTTGCACGGAAACGTACCAGGATCGTACCCGTTCAACCGTCACCGTCGCAGTCGGTGGACGATCCACCTTGACCAGTCCGGTGACGATCTGACTTCTGAGTCGCCCTATGATGACATCTCGAAGCGACTGCGCGATGTTTGGAAGGGCTCGAATGCCAGCCCCGACGAACAGCGTGTCATGCAAAGACCCATGGTGCTGAACCGCGGCTGGGGCGACAGCCCAGAAAACAGCGTAGAGTTCCTCGGTGGGTGGGAAGAGACCACAGCCCGAGGGCCGCGCAATGGCCCCGACGGACATGATGGCGGACTGGGCAATACCGAACTCTTTGGATTCCCGGGGCTGTTATTCGAGGTGCTGAAGAACGGCGCGGTGAGCTGCCTTACGGTTTATTAGCCCGGTCTTTCTGTTTGCAGTTATTCTGGTGTTGGGGCAGGGCGTGGATTTGTTTGAACTTGACGATACAATTGACGATGTGACCACGAACTATGAATTTTGAGAATTATTTTGGGGGAAGTTTGTAAACATCTTGCATATTTGCATTGTAACATCCCGTTTCTAGGATACCAATATTTCATGACCGTTGTACTTTAGTTCCTTGTAACATCCGTCATTACCCGTATGCTCCCCAATCTCCATCTCGACCGAACCTCCGCGCGATTCTTCGCAACTCCCGCAACGTTCTCAACTTCCAAAGGGGAGATGCCGGGAGGATGCACAAACAGGCGCGGTCACTTCCGAAGTCCTGGACGTCGACTCTAAAACTCCCCAAGTCGACGTTCCCCCCGCGAGTGTCGCCGGCCGACCAGACGAAATACCTGAAGCGAAGCACCGATGAACTCTACGCATGGCAGCGCCGCGAACGACCGGCCAATAAACCCTTCGTCCTGCACGATGGTCCACCCTACGCGAATGGCGAATTACACGTCGGACATGCGCTCAACAAAATCCTAAAGGATATCATCAACCGGGTACAATTGGGTCGGGGTAAACAAGTGCGGTATGTACCGGGATGGGACTGCCATGGCTTGCCAATTGAGCTCAAGGCCCTCCAGGGCCTACGCGATATGGGAGTGATGGATGGATCGGTCAGTCCGGCGGTGATTCGAAAGTCTGCGCGCCAGCTGGCCCGACAGACCGTCAAGGAGCAGATGAAAGGCTTCCGCGGATTTGGAGTCATGGCGGACTGGGAGAACCACTGGAAGACGATGGACAAGCAGTTCGAGATGCGTCAGCTAGGGATCTTCCGAGAGATGGTTGATCACGGTCTCATCTATCGCAAGTTCAAGCCCGTCTACTGGTCACCTTCTACTGGCACGGCATTGGCTGAGGCTGAACTGGAGTACAAGGATGATCACGTTTCCACCGCAGCTCTGGTCAAATTCCCCCTCGTGAATATCCCGCCACACCTATCTACGGACCCATTGCTTAAGTCTGATGGCGTGAGTGCCGTTATCTGGACTACGACACCCTGGACCCTGCCTGCCAATGCCGCTATTGCTGTCAATAAAGAATTGGAGTATGTGATTGTGCAGTCCGAGACCCATGGAAACCTGCTGGTCGCCCAGTCTCGTTTCGAGTATCTTGAGAGCATTCTCAAAGAGGAGCTCTCCGTCATTGTACCATCAATTCTGGGCTCCGAGCTAGCGGAAAAGACCACTTACCGGCCTATTCTCAAGGGCGCCCAAGCCGATCCTCAGCCAATTATCGAGGCGGACTTTGTTACCGCGGATTCTGGCTCGGGATTGGTTCACTGTGCACCCGGTCACGGTATGGACGACTATGAAGCCTGTCTCGCTCGCGGTATTCCAGTCTTTGCGCCCGTCAACGACGAGGGCAGGTTCACGGAAAAAGCCATGCCGCACGATCCCTCTCGTCTGGCTGGGAAGCCAGTGTTGGGAGAAGGTAATGATCTTGTGCTGGCATACGTCAACTCCCACGGTTATCTCCTTGCGCAGCATACATACGAGCACAAGTACCCATACGACTGGCGGTCCAAGCAGCCGATCATTATTCGCGCTACCGAGCAATGGTTCGCTGATGTGGCCGATATCCGCAGCAGCGCACTCAAGGCCCTGGAAGATGTTCGATTTGTTCCGGAAGCTGGCAAGCATCGCCTGAATAACTTTGTCAAGAACCGCAGCGAATGGTGTATCTCGCGCCAGCGCGCGTGGGGTGTTCCAATCCCTGCTATCTATCATCGGACCACCGGCGAGGCTGTTTTGACCAAGGAAAGCGTGTCGCATATCATGCGGACCATTGAAGAGCGTGGTATCGACGCCTGGTGGACTGACGATGCTGACGACGCCGCTTGGGTGCTCCCCTCTCTGCGGGGTGACCCTGCCGGTTATCGACGAGGCTCTGATACGATGGATGTGTGGTTCGACAGCGGTACCAGCTGGGCCGGGATTGACGTCCCTCTTGAGGGTCGCAGCCATCTTGCCGACGTCTACCTGGAAGGATCCGACCAACATCGTGGCTGGTTCCAGTCCGGCCTCCTGACATACATCTCTCACCGGATCGCCTCAGGTCAGAGCGATACCTCTCGTGCCCCCTTCCGCAACCTCATCACCCATGGATTTACTCTGGATGAACATGGACGTAAAATGAGCAAGTCCATTGGTAATACCATTGCCCCGCAGACCATCATGGCCGGAACACTGCTACCCCCTCTCAAGCCACGAAAGGGCAAGGGAAAGAAGCAGCCGGAGAACCAAGAACTGACGTATGACGCACTGGGCCCCGATGCCCTTCGCCTGTGGGCCGCGAGCAGCGACTACACCCGCGATGTTGTTATTGGAAAGCAAGTGCTTCAAACCGTTCACACTAGTCTTCACAAGTTCCGAGTTACTTTCAAGCTGCTGCTAGGAGCACTGGGTGACTTCCGTCCCGAATGCATTGTGCCGTACGAGCAGCTGCAGCAGGTGGATCGGATCGCGCTGAAACACCTCTCCGACATGGTTCTTTCCACACAAAAAGCCTGTGACAATTTCGAGTTTTACAAGGCCGTCGCTACGATGAACCGCTGGGCTAACCTCGAGTTCTCGGCTTTCTACATGGAGGCGATCAAGGACCGACTGTATACTCTGGGCGAGGACAGCACCAGCCGACGTGCCGCCCAAACCACCCTGTACTACATCTACCACCACCTCCAGGAAGTGCTGGGCCCTATTACTCCTCTCCTTGTTGAGGAGACGTGGGATCATACCCCCGAGGCGATCCGGTCGCAGAGCGAACACCCCTTGCGGCGCATCGCAGCCACCCCGGCGACCGAATGGCAAGATCCCGCCCTGGATACCAGCTACCAGGAGGTTGTCGCCGTCCACTCGGTCATCAAGAACCTGCAGGAGCAGGCCCGTGGGAAAAAGCAACTCGGCTCATCCCTGCAATCGTTCGTGCACCTGGTTCTTCCCCGCACCAGCGACACCAGCAGCACGGTCTTCCACCAGTACCTTTCCGAGCTACCGGACCTATTCGTAGTATCATCTGTCACCCTGGCTGATCCCACCGAGGCCCTTCCGGCCGAGATTGCCCAGGCTGAATGGCAGTACGAGGACGACTGCGAACTCCCTGATGGACAGAAGGGGCGAGTGTACGTCTATGCGCCACAAGCCTCCAAGTGCGGCCGCTGCTGGCGGTATGCCATTCCGGAGCCAGTGGCGAACAATGAGATCTGTGATCGGTGTGATTCGGTGGTCAGCGAGCTGGAGACAGCTGCTGCGGCGGCCGCATCTCCTGTTGTCTAGACCTCGAGGCTCGGAGGCGTAGGCTGGCTGAATGATGAATTGTGATGATCATCAGTGAGGCGAGTGATTATTGTCTTGGTTTTTGTTTTCCTTCTCTCTTGTATTATACGCCTATACACCTCTCTAGCTCTTTGCATATCAAAATGTACTATCATTGAATCAGCGATTTAAATCTAGGCTACTGTCGATCATCATTTAGCTACGATCTGCAGAGCGATCTATACTTTAGTCTGCACGTCTTTCCCTGCTGTGTTCCCTGCTTCTGCACAGTCAGACCAACCAACAATAAAAACATGGTTATTACAACAATCATCCGGTAGTACCTATGACTACCATTAATAACATTCCCTGTAACATGATTTTATGCAAATATGTAATGATAATCCCCAACCGTCCAACGTTTCTTGTTCCCAGTGGCGATGACGACAACGTTTCCCCCTCATTTGGGGAGCTCGAATCCTGATTTCCGCCTCCGCCTTGGTCTTTAAAACAGCTTCTTCTGCTTCTTTTCTTTTCCTTAATTTCTATTCATTTCATTCATCTTCAACAGGTCTTTCACAAGATGATGGTCCCTAACGACTTCGACACCTTTCCCAAGGCTACGGGCACACTGCCCATTAGCACGCCCACTTCGGTGGCTCCCATCCCCACAGTGATCCCCAGCGTCCCGATCTTCCAGGATCTCCATGACACGGGCAATCGTACTCTTTGGTATGTCGACTGTGCATCATAATAACGATCTAAAGATCGATCCTTCCTCTCTATAGTCCCGCTAACAACTCATCACTCTTCAGGGTTGTCACCGTCCTGATGGGCATATCCTCCGTGGTCTTCTACACACTGGCCGCCCGCGCCCCACTGGTAACCTTATCCCCCCAGAATCCCGATCTTATCTCAATCTCAAGCTTAAGCTTAAGAGCCAAAAAAAAACAACGCTAACAACCCCCCACAGTCCAAACGAGTCTTCCACACCCTAACATCCCTAATAACAACCCTCTCCTTCATAACCTACCTCGCCCTCGCCACCGGCCAAGGAATATCCTACAAACACGCCCACATAACCCACCACCACAAACACGTCCCCAACACCGAAGACGAATACTTCCGCCAAGTCCTCTGGCTGCGCTACCTAAACTGGGCGCTGACCACACCGCTAATCTTAATCAATTTCGCCCTGGTCTCTGGTCTACCGGGCGGGCATTTGCTTGCTGCTATCGCGGCGAATTTCGTCATGCTTGCGGCGGGTGTGTTGGGCACGTTCGCGGGACATACGAGAGTGCGCTGGGTTTGGTTGGTGATTAGTTGCTTGGCGTTTTTGGTTATGCTGCACCATGGGGGGTTCCATGCGCAGAGGGCGGCGAGGAATAAGGATGCGCAGACGAGGAGGTTCTTTGGGGCGTTGTCGGGGGCTGGGTTTGTTGCTTTTGCGTTGTTCCCGATGTATGTTGAACAGCATTGTCTTCCCCGTTCTTCTTATTCTTTTTTTGGTGAAGATGTTGCTAATTCTGATATCTTACTAGCTCTCTCGCTGCGGGTTCGCTCGCTATGAAGATCAGCGTCGATGTCGAGACTGTTCTTCTGGCTATCCAGGATATCTTTACTCAAGGTCTTCTGGGTTACTGGCTTGTGCTGGCACATGATAGTGCCCAGGGAATGTAAGTGGCCAGCTGTGTTACCCAGTTTCTGATTGACTTCTTACTCATGTCTATCTAGCACACTCTATGTGGATGGCTTCTGGTCTTCGGGTGTCGGTAACGAAGGCGCTATTCGAATTACCGAGGAAGACGGCGCGTAATTTGGATTTTGCGCTGTGAGCACAACCATTGACTAACATCCCTACTGCTGTGAAGGCAAATGTGTTAGCCATTTACCAATTATGGGACGTGACAGTCCCACCTAGCTTCCTGGACTTTAACTTTCATCTCTTCCATCTCGAACTCATGCTTCGCCTCTGATTGGAGGCATTTGAAAATTGGACCTTGTGTATTATTTGTCAGAGCGAGATACTTAATTCACCACTCATTAATCATAAATGCATTTAACAAATGCTGTAATAATAGTCGGGATAACAGATCGTACATCACTAGATCATAGAACATAGCCACCTGGTAGCAGTATGTGAGGGTACGTTGAGCCCGGAGCAATGTGTCATGAATCACGCCCATCTCTCTCCATTCTTCTTTCAGATAAAATGCAGGAGTGCCCGGGTTTCATCAGCAGATGCTGGGAATGAGCTCTGGCCAACACCTAACCCATCCTGAATATCCACCACTTTCAATTCTTTCTGCAGATCAACCGAGAACATCCCGACCGCAACAGGCTCCAACTCAATCTTCCTCGGGTACCGCACGGTGATGGTATCCATAGACTCTGGCAGCCAGAACCCGGCATCGACACATTCGCCCTTGAATTTGATACTTTGCAGCTTTTCTGCATCGAACCAAACCAGGAAGGGGTCTGCGTCCACAACGAAGCCGGACAGAGTCAGGTGCTTGATATTGAGGCGTTGAGATGTGCGGCCCGTGGTCATGGCCAGGATCTTGGCCTTTTCGATACTGTGCTTGTCCAAATATTCGCCGCAGCCAATGTCGGGGTGTAGCGCGCCGTCGCCGAGGTTTCCACTGGAAGTTATCATATTAGCGGCCTATTCTATCTCCGTTTGCGGCAATGTGACAACTCACTGGTACACTGGCTCAGCAGAGTGCTTCTTGTCCATCTCCCATCCGTCTCCGATTAGTTTCCACTGTGCTGCGTGCGCTCTGCTGTCAATCTTAGGTTCCAGCGCCATTTCCAGGGACAGCTCCTCGAGGTCAAGATTCAGCCAGGCAGCCTGCCAGATGTAAGATTGATATGACTGCAACATGCCGGTGATTTTCAGGGAGCGCAGACAACGAAACTGGCACAGTGGCTTCAGCTCAATGATATCCAGGCGGACGGATTCATTCATTTCTTCGTGGTTTGGCCAGAACAGGTCCAGGCCTAGTGTCTTCTTTGTCCGAAGCAGATCTGACCAGGTCGAACCGCCACGGAACCCGACGAATGGCTTCTCTGCAGTCGCAAAGTCGTCCACGGGGGGTGTGGGCAGGCGAGAAAGTGGAGGGGCAGGTGAAGGAGACACTTCACGGGTCTTGACGATGACTCCTGGAGGCAGATCCGGTTGCTTAGACGGCGAGGATCGTCCAAGTCGAAGTGCAGAAGGCATCACGGTGGCGGAGCCTCGAGATGCGAAAGCGTTCATTGCGGATGCCATCATCTTGCGAGGGGAGGGTGATCGTGTATGGCGCTCGTGGGCCTTGAACCGAGATACACCCTTTGACAGGGAAGCGTGACGCTGGAGACCGGACTTTCCTGCATCAGACATACTCAGACGACGTTGTCTCTTGGTGGGAGTCTCTTCGGGGACGAGGTTGAACGGGAAGCGCTTGGGCAGATCCAGATCCAGTGCTGAGAGAGTTAATTGTATGCTTCGGGATTGAAGTGACGAGACATGCGATAGGTCAAACATGAACAGTGAACCATGCCAGTGGTCTACCTTACCGATGTCCAGCTCTTGGCTGATCTTGTCCTCGTACTGCTTTGCATCCTGCCAAAAGTCCCAGCCCATCAGGGTGTGTCTCCAGTGCTGAGGATGCTCCTCCATAGTGGAGGAACGGTGTTGGGTGTTGATTGAAAAGCCAGTCTTGAAGTGACGGGAGCAGTGAAGATTGGAGTTTGAGGAAGAGGAAGAAGATGAGAAAGGGAAGGAAGGGAAAGTACGATGGGCTCTTCAAACTGCGTGAAGCTTCTGCCTGCCTATTTGGGGTGCGGCCTTGGGCATTCTTTGCTCCTCCGCGGGCAACACTACAAATGAGGGTCATGGAGATTCGAAGATGGCAGTGCCCCTTCGATGTAATCAAGCTCATTCAGTGTAATACCATAGAAAGGCCCTATTTTGATAACAGTTGTGGAATCATAAACCTACATCTCCATCCAAAGTAGGATGAAGCAGAAGGAATGTGGGGGAGCATGTTGGAGGAGGACCCATTACTCTTCGTATGTATGTTAGGTCTGGCTTTGTCTGGAGCGAGCTTCTAGTTCAAGCAGACCTGGAATGCTTTGATCAAATCCCTTTGTACTTTCATTAATCAAGCGGGGCAGACTCGAGACCGTCTTTAGGACTATATAGGTACATAAATGTGTATGGAGTACTGAGTAAAGCAATGCTTAGATGTGGAAGTATACATGCAAAGTATAGATGGAATACACTCATCCTTCCAAAATACTTCGATACTCCACCTGCCTCCACCATAAAGCCCCGTGGAGACGCTAACAAGTTGCGTAGATCTCGCTCGTGCCTAAACAGGCAATTCGAGTATCAGCATCGCTGTTCGGTACAGGGTCACTACATCACTACAATCTACGGTGTACATGGCACACACAAAAAAGCACCACGAGAAAACCATGGGTTTGGCTGGTAGAAGGCTGACTTCGCTATTTTTGTTAACCCTTTCCCGTGATAAATACACATCCATGGACACCCGGAGCCCGAGGGGGAATCAACCCGCAAGCCACACTTTTTTGTTTTATCCTGCCAGCCCGAGAGAGAATTGGGGGGTTGTGGTGGTTTGTGGAAAAAAAGAGACTCGGAAACTTTAAATCATGCTAGCATTATTCCCAATAACCTAGTACTTCTTGCCCTGGCGGAGGACATCACCGAACTCCTCCAGAGGGCTGCGGATGAGCTTAGTCTCCTTCCAGAGGTTGGGGGTGAGGAAACCGTAGGTGTTGACGACGGCAACGAAGGTGGCCTTGAGGGTGTTCTCGAGGGTCTTGGTGGAACCGGAAGAGGAGGTGTAGGCATCCTGGACACCGGCGAGCTGGAGCAGACGCTTGACGGCGGGGGAGGCAACAAGGCCGGTACCGCGGGGAGCGGGAATGAGCTAAACAACGATCAACTCCGTTAGTTCCGATTTCCTGAATCATGCGCATTTCACGCACTTCCCGAATTCGATTTCGGAGATGGAGCCAGAGGTATACATACACGGACAGAGACGGAACCACACTTGCCGGACTGCTTGACGGGCAGAGAGTGAGGCTCACCGAGGTTGGTACCCCAGTAACCGCGGCGGACGGGCAGGACAGCGAGCTTGGCAATGGTGATAGCGGCACGGATAGCGGTGGCGACTTCCTTGGAGGTCTTGATGCCGAGACCGATGTGACCCTCGCCGTCACCGATGAGGACGATGGCCTTGAAGCGGGTACGCTGACCGGCACGGGTCTGCTTCTGGACGGGCTTGATCTGTAGGTGTTGAAGAAGAGTATGTCAGCCACTGGAGTCTGGATCAAATTGTATATGCGTTCCTTCAATTGCGCGAAATCTTGAAAGGTGTAATTGCACTCTGCTTGTCGCATGGCGCAAGTCCCTCCCAATTGCATTCGGGAATGCGATTTCTTTCCGGAATCCTCCTTGTGTATTTCGTGCTTGGTGCTTGGTGGTGGTATCTGTGTCGTACCTTCATAACCTCATCCTTCAGCTTGGGGAGGAAGAAGTCCACAATCTGGTACTCCTTGATGGGCAGAGAGTGGAGGTAGATCTGCTCCATGCTGGTGATCTTGCCGGCCTTGACGAGACGACCGAGCTTGGTGACGGGCTGCCACTCCTTCTCCTCCTGCTTTCCACCACGGCGGCCACGGCCACGACGACCACGGCCACGGTCACCACCACGGTCGCCGCGCGAACCGAAACCACCACGTCCACGGGGAGCAGCGTCAGCCATGTTGTATGTATGAGCGACAGGTGAGGTTGTCGAAAAGGGTGTCGATGGGGTCGTCGGAGGTTCGATCTGGACGGACTTGTTTGGCCGAAATTTCGGGTGGGCTAAGCGAGCGGGCGGACTTGGGTGGGCAGCCCTAGAGGCAGCCCTAAGCCCTAATGTCCATTTTGGGAACAACCTTGAAAAAGGGCGGGACCCAAAAGAATGACGGAGATGGCACGTGCACTTTAGGCTTTCCAGGGGCAGGGTCAGCTGATCGATTTTCATGGCGCCCCGTCTTGGGTCCAGTGACGCAGTCAACATATACAAAGACAAATAGTACTGAGTACACCTTACACAGGGGCTGATAGGGGTATATACAGAGCATCTAGCTGATACTGGACTTGTAGCAAGTAGTCATAATCATTATTCTCCGTCATTATTGGAGTCGATATGCATTCATAAGAATTCGTTACCCGTATACAGTAGATTCGACTCTTGCATACAATATAAATAAGTACGAGAGGTGTCAATTCTCTCCCTTCTATAGGGGATAGTATTCGGAGATACATATCATAAAAAGATCAATAACAAAAAAGAGATCACATGAGACGTCTAAAAAAGAAATCAAATCCTGTTTGGGGTTTGCCGCCCCAGGCGGGTGAATTTCCACGCCGGGCGACCCCGTCCAAAAACTTGTCTCCGCAATTTAAAGATGGAGATCGTTCCCTGACAAGATTGACTTGCCCGCGACCCTCTGACGTCTTTCCTCTTTCCTGACTACCGAATTGACTCGCTTTTCCTTCTGTCCATCTTCCACATATCTCTCCCTCCACCCTTCACACACACACCATGTTGCGCTGGTAAGCTCTTTGTCTCGCTCTCTGACCCTCACGCCGTCGCCGCGGAAAACAGTCGCTCACTTGTTTAAACACAGGTACCAGAGCAAGTTGGCCAAGAAGCCCATCCTCACAGCCAGCATCACGAGCGCTGTACGAACCTCCGAACCATCCCCTTCCTCCGTTCCAATCCTCTCCCATTCGATTCAATGCGCCCCGATCTAATTCACATACGCAGGTGTTGTTTGGTAGCGGTGATGTCCTAGCCCAGCAGGCCGTGGACCGGAGAGGTCTCGAGAAGCACGACTTTGCTCGCACCGGGCGCATGGCTCTCTACGGTGGAGGTACGACTGCAATCCCTACGGATAACCCTGTAACCTAGTCGCTGATCACTCTGTTCTCCCTTCAGCTGTCTTCGGCCCTGTCGCCACTGCCTGGTTCGGTATCCTCCAGCGCCATGTCGTTCTCAAGGGCACCGCGGCCACCACCGTCGCCCGCGTCGCTGCCGATCAAATGTTCTTTGCGCCCGTTCAGCTGACCTGCTTCCTATCTTCGATGGCTATAATGGAGGGCATTGATCCGATCGAGAAGTGGAAGAATGCCTTCGCGCCTGCGTACAAGGCCAACCTGATGGTGTGGCCTTTTGTCCAGGGTGCCAACTTTGCCTTTGTGCCCCTGGAGCTCCGAGTGTTGGTGGTCAACATTGTCAGCTTGGGTAGGTGTTTATTCGGGACCCCGGGCTTTGTTTAGAGCTAATCTTTCTGCAGGGTGGAACTGCTTCCTTAGCTTGATGAACAGCGGCGAGGAATAAATGGTGAACTGGAGGGATTGGAGAAAAGAAACGGATACTGCATCTCCTCGATCTTCTACTGCATTATCCATTGTTTTATTTTGGCGATACCTTTGGCATTTACTATAGAGGGATTCCACGGTCGCTGTTTGGGTTTTATTCATTTGGGCCATATACACTGCTTGGGTTTACTACAAGGGACATTCTGCTTTTTGGGATTTGGGACTTGTAATTTTCCAGCGAGTCATGACAAAAAATACACTGATAAATTTGAATAGAATCAGAAGATCAAACTAGTTCTAAATATATGCATGCAGTCAAGAAATAGTCACAATAGTTCAAGATAGTTCACCAAGATCATTACTGCGCCATACTGTTAGGGCTGCTTCGGCCCGACCCAAAGAGGCAAAGCAGTTTTTGCGTTGCCGCATCTCGAACTTCAAAACTTCCACCGCGGGCCTTTTCATTTGTGTTGCCCACTCTCCACGCTCCATCCCTCTCTGCCTGGAGCAGATCATCTTCTTGATCCTCGATCCCTCGCTTTCCGGTCGATTCCCTCTCGTCCTTTGTCGCAACTCGGCCACCTCTCCCCGATTCTTGCGCCTTCCGGACCCGAAAATCTTCCCCTCCGCCGCCTTTGATTTCAAGCCTCCCGCCTCCCTTTCAATCTTTCCTTCTTCCTCTCTCTACGCTCTACACAAACTCCAACCACCATGGCGGCCGTCGCAGAGAATGGTCACGCTGTGACCGATGAGAATGCCGCGCCCGCGGTCGCTACCTCGTCCGACGAGGCGATCACCGTTTTCCACAACCCCGAGAACTTCAACGTCAAGCACCCGCTCATGCACGAGTGGACCCTCTGGTTCACCAAGCCTCCCTCCGGAAAGGTGAGAATCGGTCAGAATCGATATGATGGATCAAGTGCTGACTTTGTCTCATCTAGGGCGATAACTGGAATGATCTGCTGAAGGAGGTCGTCACATTCAGCTCCGTCGAGGAATTCTGGGGCATCTACGTATGTGCTTCCAACCCAAATCTACACCCGATCGGACACCCCGCCACAAAGTCCGGGAAGGCTCTACGTATACTAACTGGATCTCTCCGTCTAGAACAACATCACGCCAACCTCCGAGCTGGGCCTCAAGGCCGACTACCACCTCTTCAAGAAGGGCGTACGACCGGAGTGGGAGGACCCCCAGAACAAGCACGGTGGCAAGTGGTCATACCAATTCAAGGACAAGCGGTCCGTCCCCATCGACGACCTGTGGCTGCACGCACAACTCTCCGCCATCGGCGAGACCCTCGAGGCCGACGGCGACAACGAGGTCATGGGTGTGGTCGTGAACGTGCGCAAGGGCTTCTACCGTATCGGTCTGTGGACTCGCACCGTGGGCAAGAGCATCCCCGGTGACAAGGCCACTCGCACACCCGCACAGGGTAAGGATGTACTGGAGGCGATCGGTCGGCGGTTCAAGGACGTCCTCCGTCTTAAGGAGGCGGATGTCGTCGAGTTCTCCGGTCACACCGATAGCGCACACAGCGGCAGCACCCGTGCCAAGGCCAAGTACACCGTTTAAAAAGCGTCGCGAACGATGGAATTTCTTTTTCGTTTTTTGAGGTTCGCTTTCCCCGTCGCCAATACCCAAGGATGGAAAGGGGAAAGCCGGGGAGTATGAACGAGATGCAGATGCAGATGGGAGGTGAAGATGAAGATGAAGATAGAGAATTTATGATGAAGGGGGAGAGACTTTGACGGGATATTCAGGCGAAAACGTGGGTTTGCCGGGGATGATGCAGAAAAAGTTGATGATTCCCAGTCTCTCTTCGCCCTGCTGCATGTTTTCTTTGCAGTAACGACCTGATTCCTTGCGACATGTATCTTACTCTACCAAACGCATTTTTATGAGACATATGTCGTGACTCGGTGTCTTCCACCATTTTCTTGTATAGTATTACTTCTATATTCTGATAGGTTCTGGAAATGGTGCCCGGACAGCGTACTTCCATCGGCAGGGAGCCCCAAGGTGCCTGACCAAACCATGTATCAAACCTAGTAGGTAGGGTGTTCAGGTATTAAGGTTCTGTACTAGTCCAACTAGTTGATCACCTATCCAAGCGTGCGGTGGTATGTCTTGTACTACGGGCGGAATATGTCGAAGAAATGTGCTACAAAGGTATGGGACGCCCGGCCTCACAAAACTGAGATATATTTCTCATCTACCTTGCTCGTAGGTAGGGGTTGAGATTATTACATCCAACGAGGATGAGACCAGCAAGCATGATCGAAATGGAGATACATCTCACTAGTCAACATTGATCTCGTCTTTTATTACACTTTCGAGTCAGAGAATACTCTACCTAGGTGTGTGGAGCCCGATTTTGTTGGAGTAGATAGATACTAGTACCCGGCAGGAGAAGAAGGGTGATGGATGGATCCATATCCATATCCGCGTCACTACCACCTACCTTGACCAGGCAGGTCAGAAAAAAATGCAGAGAAAGCAAACATTTCATTACTTGACCAAAAGTGAACCCAAAAATATCTTTCACCTCCAATCCCATCAACACTCAGCAGGTCAATCGCCCAGATATATCCTGACAGAAAACCCATTCAACGGGTTGCACAAGAGGATACTCAGCTGCACGCGGTACACTGTCAGCAGATTTCCTACCTAAGGATAAGACCCGAGTTTGTACTCCCAGTTGCGCCCGTCTAGGACTGTGATTCCTCGATTTGCAGCGGTGATAGTCAGCAAAGTCACCGTGGCTTCTCAGCACAGCATGTGGCAAAGGGTGATCCCAGATCTCAGATAAAAGCAGATTCCTCGAAATAGCCGGGGTATATTGGTCATTACAGTCGATCTTTTCTATGTCTTGATCAGGTCTGGCTGGATTGAGAGTTGGGAGAGTTGCGATACTTGAGAGAAAAAAAACCCCCCCAGCTTCAAGTGTACCCTTCCCCATCAACATCTACTACATCAGTGATATCCAACATGATCGAATCGTTCCCAGAGCTCAACTGGATGCGTGGCACCCTCACCCTCCTCATCACCAGCATCCTCCTCCTATACTGGTACACCCGGATCCCATCCTCCATGCCCCGCAACATCCCCACGGTGCCAATCTACATCTCCCTCCTCGGTCTCTGGAGCGACATGGGCCAAGACACCATCTACGACCGGTGGCTGCGCGGACCTCTCGAAAAACACGGCGCCGTGAAGATCTGGTTCGCAGGACGATGGAATGTCCTCGCCACGCGGCCGCAGTTCCTGGTAGACATGTTCCGACACGAAGATGTCTACGCCAAAGCAGGCAGTCAGAAAAAGATTCCGTGGAGTGTGATTGCGGCATTGGTGGGGGATAATATCATTAATAGTCATGGGGAGACTTGGCGGTTGTATACGTCTATTATGAAGCCGGGGTTGCAGAGGCGGATTACGGATTCGGAGCCTTTGTTGGAGAAGTCGAGGAAGTTTGTGGATGTTCTGTTGGAGGAACAGGGTAGACTTGGGGATAAGGGGGGAGTGCTTGTGAATCCGATTATTCAACGGTGGGCGTTGAGTTGTATGGGGATCAGTTTTATGAATGTCGATCTTGAGGTATATACATCCGTTCCTGTGGTGAACATCCTGCTAATACACCACCTCCTGCTCAACAGGCACTAGAACGACCAAATCAACGCCTCGAAGAACTCCAAACAATCATCAAAAAGACCCTCTTCAAACCCCTCTTCTTCAACTTCCCCGACCTCGATAGATACCCATTCATCTTCCGCCAACGCAAAGTCGCATTCACCATCATGCAAGAATTCGGCGACCTCCTCTGCAGCACAGTCCGCCAACGAGGACACCACGAAGACAAAAGCCCCGATGGCGAACAAGTAGTCGACTACCTCGACCGAGCCCTAAAAGAAAACCGCATCACAGAAGAACAATACCGCGCCAATCTCAAAGTAACCTTCCTAACAGCCCACGAAAACGCCCAACAACTCCTCAACTCCACATTCTGGGTCCTCGGCCAGAACCAATCCATCCAGCAAAAACTACGAGCCGAGATCCTCGCCACAGGTCAAGAGAATCCCTCAACAGACCTGGTCAATTCCCTACCTTACCTATTCGCTGTTATCCTCGAACTACTCCGTTTATACCCGCCCGTCTCCCAACTAATAAATCGAGTAACAACATCTCAATCCATCCTGGGAGGCGAAATCACCATCCCCAATCATACGTGGGTAGGATGGAATGCCTTTGGCGTACACACTGATCCAAACATCTGGGGACTTGACTGTCGAGAATTCATCCCGGAGAGATGGGGTAACGATGTAAAGAGTATCCAGAGTGCTATGCGTAGTAAAACAACGCAGTGTCATTTCATTGCGTTTAATGCGCATTCGCGTAAGTGTTTGGGGCAGGGGTTTGCGGTGCTTCAGATGAAGATTTTGCTGTTTGAGATGGTGAGGCGGATTGAGTGGAGGGTTGATCCGGGGTATGAATTGAAGTTGACTTCGGTGAGTGATTCTTGCTTTCGTCTGGGAAGGTGGAGGGTGAGAACAGCTTGACTGATTGAGATTGTTCTACAGGGAGGGATTATGGCTCCGTTGGGACTTCGTGCTATCGTAAAGGAGAGGGAGAAAGGGGGATTGGAGAGGGGGGTCCACTGTATTTGAATGAGACGATTTGATCCGATGATAAAAAGGAAGGCTGTGGGGTGTAGGGAGGAAGAGTACGCAGATCTGAGGTACGGAGTATATTTCTGAACTAGAATGCACGAACAAGAGAGTGATCAAAGAATTCATCGAGAACTATCATCACCTGCACGGCGTCAATCCGCGCATCCAGTACGGAGTACATTTGACAACAAGTCCAATGTGCTTCTGACGCATGTAGTCCACATCGGCACCATCATCCGGTAGGGGGCCGCTCTCGGTGATTCAGCCATTCTCAGACTGTACGGAGGCTTTCTTGCTCGATGCCGCGGATGTACGAGACGATACGAGCGTGGCCATGCACCACCCTGGCCTAGACACCCTCCAGAGGCAACAATGGTTAGTATGCTAGCCTTTGAGAGTTGTGAGAACGCAGATGATAGACGGGGGCATCCGCGAAGGAGAGCAGTGCTGCTGGGACGAAGCCTTGGTTGGGGGCTGAATGTGACACTCTATGCTCTGCCAGGCTCCGGCTAGCCACTGCCGAGACAGCATCGGTCCTTGCCGGCATGATGGAGTAGTTGCTAGTTGCTAGTTAGTATGCCAGGGAAGAAGCCCGAAGACGGAGCGTGGCCTCCGGTTTCTTCCAATGACTTGTCATGACTTGTGAGTAAAAATGAGTCACTAGGTTATTGGCATTGCTAGCGGTGTCGGCCGATGTCGTTTACCATTGACAGGCCAACCTGACCAAGTCGAACCCATTGCCAAATTGATAGACATGGAGTGTTTGCAGTGCGAAGACAGCCCATTCATTAGAAGAGACGGTTAAGCTTCAAATCCTGTGTCAGTATGAACTCGAGAAGTTGTAGTTAGTCAGTCTTGGAGAGACTTCTGTTAGTCATAATTCCAACGAATCATTTCCCCCGTGTCTCGTCCGTTGAGGAATAATCTCGGGTACCTGACTGGCCCAGGCACAACGCGTCCAAAAAAGAACGGAGACCATCTACGGAGAATATCCGGCGCTCCCCGGTCCACCACGCGAAACCTGAGTGGACGAAGATGTCGCAATATCAAATTTCACCGACGGACGAGAGAGCAATGTACATAACACAAAACGAGCTGGTCAGCGACTTCGGCGGATGCGTTGCTAGTACTGGGCGCCAAATTGCCAATGATGGCCACGAGAGATGTCGGGAGTCGGCACGTCCAAGAGGATCGGATCTGGCATTTGTATCCGAAGAAGGATTGACCGCCGATGCAAGGCTGGGGGATGTTGGGGTCGAGATGACTCGGTCGAGACTCGAGAGAATAATAGGCCACGCAATAAATTGTGTCGTAGAGAGGATGTAGTTGGGGTAGCACATAGCAGGTGTGTACATATGTCGTGTACAACTACCTATACTCCTTCGTCGACATAATCATCAAGTCGATGCCGGGAGAGATCATCTCGCCAAGAAGTCGATATGCAACTTTAATCGAATGAATGCTTATTGTATGCTTTGTTATTGCAATTCCCCGGAGTCCTCCATTGGAGCCCCGGAGCCACAAAGAGACCAGACCAACTCTGGTGACCTTTGAAACTCTCTTGGCCTTGCCAAGTGGCGTGCTCAAGCCCGTGTCATTTGGCTTTGCCAATTTGCCAATCCTCTTGGTTGCTCTCGGCTCTCTTGGACCTTGGGCCCCCTGGGCGCAATAATGAGAGTTTCTTCCCCGTCATTTCTCCGGTGTGATATCAACCGTGCGGTGTAGCCAAGGGCTTGGGACCACGCCCTTCGTAGGCGACTAGTCGCCAAACGGGCAGCAGACGGCCCCGATGGTGACCACAAGCGAAGCACCACAAAATCAGGCGTTTCTCGTTGGTGGAGAACCGCAGCGAAGTCGGAGCGATAAACGTAGGCTTGGGGGGCTTTTCTTGGAGTCGGTCTTGGGTCTTGGGGCTTGTCGTTTTATTTATGCAGGTGTGTTCCCCCCGTTGATCGCGGAGCTTTTTTTGACTCTTTTGAAACTCTTCTCTTGGTTGAAAAGCTCGCTTTTTTACCCTACTTTTTTTTTTCATTCCAAATGTGGCCTTTTCTATAAGGTCATCCTCCTCCCCTTACGATGACCAATTCCTTCGACAACCAGAAACCACCTTATCATTGAACGGTGTCTTGGCAGCGCCAGACTCCACCTGCCCATCGTCGCCAAATCTCCCCGACCGCGCTGTTACGAGAGAGAAATTACCCCGGAAATCATGCGCTGACTGCGATCTGAACTACTACATACGTACAATGTGTACGGTGCATACCATGCGTACAAGAATATGTATGCTGCGCACCGCACGAGGAAGGGTGTCCTTCGTGCGGCTCGCCTAACAGCGACCTCACCCCGAACCCCCGTCAAGTCCGTCCATTCATCACAACTTGGGGCATCATTGGTTGGCTATTGGCGGCTCGCGCAGGACTTGTGATCGTCTCTGTTTCTGCTGGTTTCTGAACCGGTTCCCCCCTGCGGATGGCCCTGTTGCCCTTCGCTATGCGTCGGATCTCCTTTGATCTCCCCACACGATAATACCCAGCGGACTCCGGGGTAGTACCGTGCCAGGCTTACAGGTTTCTGAGACATATTCGAACTCAATAAAATGAGTGTGATTCGCTGGTGAACCAACTGATAAGCTCTCTGGGGGACGCGGGGAAGACGGCCCCAACGTTGCAGTACAGATACACACTATGGAGACTACTGTACGATTCATGTACCTGGACTTTACACAGGGTGGCGGGAGAACCAGCTCACAACCTGGCAAGTCCCTGGCGCCATCAGCCGCCACGTAACGACTTGACTGCGAGTGCCTCCATTGCCTGCCCCCCTAGGGCAATCCTTGTGTGATGAGACAATGAGACGACAGCCGCACGACAGCACGCCGTTTGCTTTGCTCTGATCCGAATGCGGTTGTTCCCCGGGGAGCCTCTAGGAGGAGAAAGGCCCAAGCGGATCAGACCACCTGAGCAAGCTGGATAGTACTCTGTATGGAGGACACTATGGAACAATGGAACCGATACTGAGAATACGGAGACTGGGATTACTACTGGAACGCCCTCTCCTATCGTCGCAGATTGTCATCTCCGGGCCTCATCATTGGCCTCGGTCGCGGCCCGCGGGGGCGCGTCGGCTGTCATGATTGATCAGTCATTCGTCCAGCTTGATTTCAAAGCCGACAATGACCCCCGCTGTAGGGAGGTACAAGCGACTCTAATCATCGATCCGCCCGCAGTCCGCACAGTCCGCGACAGTACGGAGTAAACAGACGCGCCCACACGGCCCATTCCATGACTCGAACCTCTCCCCCCCCAAAAAAACCCGGTCGCAAACCCGTCCCAGATGCCGAATCTTCTCCCCCGATGAGCCATACCGCGCCTATAATGGCGGAGTCCGGAGAGTGGGCTCCGGCTAGAGTGTGTCTGATCAGAAGATTCTTTGGAAAGTGATCCATTTTCTCCTCCATTTCCCTCGTGGCGAACCCGGAGAGCGTTTTCGAATCGTCGGTATGCGGCGGTGGTACCGGAAGCAGCTCGAATGGGGACCAAAATTTCCACACCCACCGGCATTCTCCGACTGGCAGTTGGCGATGTGATTCGCTGGCGATTAGAAGTGGACTGAACTAGTCCTGTCTTGGGTCTGTGTAGTCCAGGTACATAACGGCACAGGATTTTTTTCTTTGTTCGAGAACCTCCACCACAACGCCATCTATGGACCGCCAAGACCACACGCTGGGTGAAACATGCTGAGTCCTGCAGCGTTGCTTGTTCTGTCCGATCAAATTTCCCGATATTATTATGATATTCTCAGCATATCAGCATATCAGTATATCAGCATATCAGCAGCAAACTTGTTCGCTTCCGTGCGTGTGCCCTTCTGGGGTTACATTCATGATTCGTGGGGCTCGGCCATCGCAGCACGGCCATTCGCCATTCGCCCCAACTCGACTGATTCTGCCGATCGCATCCACGGTTGGCATCTTGCTGGGATCAATTGGTTTTTTTTTTTTCCATATCGCCTTCCGAAAAGTGGGACGGAAATACACCTCCACTCCAACCCCGGGGCTTTTGTACTACTGTTACCAAGAGAGCTTGACTCGGCTTGTCTCTTAGTCGTTTATTTTACTTATTTTTATTTTATTTTCGGTCGCCTCTCGGTTCATGCCCCGATAAGAAACAGCCCGGAAATTTCTCCACCACGACCTCGGGTTGTTGGGTAATAAAAATTGGCTATATATGTATATTGGTCACGGTCACCTTTTCCTCTTTCTCTCTTCTTCTCTTCGTCCCTGTGCAACTTTTGGAAGAGAAGGTTATCTCCTGGACCTAGTATCGCCATGTCGACTGCGGATCACGAGGTTGAGGTTGCTCGGTATGTCTTTTGACAGGATACCTTTTGCCCTACACCCTAATAGCATCAAATCTGGCACATCGCGTCGTGCAGGTTCTAGCTTGGGGTTCTTCGACTAGAATCGAGTTGTCTGACTGATTTTCCCATAGCCCTCCAACCTACAATGACACTGTCCCCATTGAGCAGCAGGTCGTCCTGAACGAAAAGGCCAACATGGATATGGACAAGGAGAACCTCTCCATGACCCCCGATGGTGGTGAGCCTACCGAGGACGAGAAGCGCTCTCTGCGTCACATCGCCGAGAACTTGCCCCTCTCGGCCTGGCTGGTGGCCGTTGTCGAGCTGTGCGAGCGTTTCACCTACTACGGCATGTCTGGTTTGTTCCAGAACTACGTCCTGCGTCCTCTGGATGGTAGCCAGGGCCGTGGTGCCCTCGGTCTGGGTCACCAAGGTGCTACTGGTCTGACCACTTTCTTCCAGTTCTGGTGCTATGGTGAGTTTCATTCATATATACGATGGATATCAAATGTGAAAGACCATGACGCTGACTATCTTCTCCCATCCAGTTACTCCCATCATTGGTGCCATTGTCGCTGATCAGTACCTCGGCAAGTACAAGACTATTGTCCTGTTCTGCTGTGTCTATCTCGTCGGTCTCCTGATCCTGGTCTGCACTTCGATCCCCACTGCTCTCGAGCACGGCGCTGGTATGGGTGGTTTCATCGTGTCTATCTTGGTCATCGGTCTCGGTACCGGTGGTATCAAGAGTAACGTCGCTCCTCTGATTGCCGATCAGTACAAGCGGAAGAAGATGGCTCTCCAGACTACCAAGAAGGGCGAGCGCGTCATCATCGACCCTGCGTTGACCATTCAGCGTATCTACATGATCTTCTACGGCTGCATTAACCTTGGTTCCCTCTCGCTGCTGGCTACTCCCTACATGGAGCTGTACATCGGCTTCTGGTCGGGCTACCTGCTCTGTCTCTGCATGTTCGCCGCTGGTACTCTGGTCCTCCTCCTGGGCCGCAAGTACTACGTCGTCCGCCCTCCTCAGGGTTCCATTATCACCGACGCTTTCAAGGCTCTCTGGATGATGATCCGCAACCGCAACATGGACGCTCCCAAGCCCAGCTGGCAGCTCGAGAACCGCGGTGTCGAGGTTTCCCTGCCCTGGGACGACCACTTCATCGACGAGCTCAAGCGTGCTCTCGTCGCCTGCCGCGTCTTCGCCTTCTACCCCATCTACTGGGTCGTCTACGGCCAGTTCTCCGGTAACTTCGTCACCCAGGCCGGCCAGATGAATGGCCACGGCATCCCCAACGATCTGATGCAGAACTTCGACCCGATCTCGATCATCGTGTTCATCCCCATTCTCGAGACACTCGTCTACCCTCTCATGCGCCGCCTGAGGATCCCCTTCCTCCCCATCACCCGTATCTCCCTGGGCTTCATCGTCGCCTCCCTGGCCATGATGTACGCCGCCATCGTGCAGCACCTGATCTACTCCGCCGGCCCCTGTTACGGCAACCCTCTCTGCCCTGCCTCCGAGATCGACGGTACCGCCTACGGTAACAACGTGCACATCGCCATCCAGACCCCCGCGTACATGTTCATCGGTATCTCGGAGATTTTCGCCTCCGTCTCCGGTCTCGAGTACGCCTACACCAAGGCCCCTCCCTCCATGAAGTCCTTCGTCCAGTCCATGTACCTCCTCACCAACGCCTTTGGTTCCGCCCTCGCCGAGGCCCTGACTCCGGCTGCCTTCGACCCGGCTATTATGTGGATGTTCGTCGGTCTGGCCTGCGCCTCGTTCCTGTGCGGTATTATCTTCTTCATCATCTTCCGTCACCTGAACGCCAAGGAGGATGACATGAACGCCCTCGATGCCGATGATCCCATGCCCGAGGCTCCCCGCGAGGAGGCGCGCCGTGCATCCCAGGCCCCGCAATAAATAGATCTGTGATCTATTTATTTGTTAGTTGTCTGGTCTGCCTTGTTTTTTTTCCTCTACTCTTGGTGTTTGTTTTCTGTTTGTTCTTGTGAATGATGATATCCGAAACTTGCATTGCGTTGCGTTGCGCGCATCGTCTGGGCTTGCCTTTTGCGCTGAAGCTAGGGCTAGGGCTTAGGGAGCAGGTGTTTCTTTCTTCCTGTTGTCTGGAGCTGGGCTGCTGGGCAGCTATGTGAGACGAGCTATGTATGATGTGTCCGGTGATGTAATCTCTAGTATATATACATATAAATTTATAAATAGTTCTATTTCAAATGTCCATGTGTGAATAGAAATATCTCCATTCTGGAATTGAGTCCTCCGTACAATAGCTTGTATGCGTAGACTGGTTTACTCGAACGAGGTGGACTGGAATGGATCCGCAGGGTTGGCATCCTTGGCTTCAAGGCTTGTCGAATCTCGGTGGTATTAGGTAGAGGCCCACCCCATCATTCTTGACAAGTTGTCATTATTCCGCTGGAAAATATAGAAATAGTTCCATCTGATCTTACTCCTAAAAGACCCCGCAGATTCAGCTAGGGCTGACCAGCATAGATGGCCTGAAGTGGACAACTGCCTGCAGGATGCAGGCGGATGCGTACAATTGGCGGGTTCGTACTTGGCACATGGTACATTGCCACATCTAGTGGGGGTGTCATGTTGAAATAATGCCCAAGTCATTATTGTTGGACCCTGAGAATCCTGCCATTAACTTCAAGGTCATGGTCATCTCATCTATGTAGATACTTCACTGATGGGTGCGAGTCGGGCAGAATAGGTACCCTTGGTAGGTCGTATACAATACTGAAGACGCTAATATTGTACCTGACCTACTTACATACTAAATTCCTGCTGTATCGGTCTCTAGTTCATAGCTTAATTGCAATAGTGTGTTCCGCGACCCCTTCTAAGTTCTAGCACTTTTCCACCCCCGCGACCCCGAACAATCTCGCCGCCTATTATTCCCACCATGCACCGCAATCATGACGTGCAGACTCTCGGGGGGGGGGGGGGGGGGTTGCCACGGGGTCCTTCCAAGGACCCGATACGTTTATTTGACCCAGCACTCATACCTATTGTATGTTCATAGAGTGTACTCCGTACTATATCCTATGCTATATGTATAGTACTATTTGCATATAGTCAATTATTATAAAACCAAATGACAGCCGTCAATGCAGTATATACCACCCGTGGAAACCCTTTCCCTTGCCGCAGATTACAATAAGGGACCCTGATCCACGATCCACCGAAGCTGTAGGCATTGCGCCGATCAGCACACGCAGAAATTCAGAAATAGCACAACCCGCATCAGCCACGCCATGTGAATGGCCAATTGCTCCACTCCACTTGCGATCGCAAGGAGGCTGCGCAGGAACAGTTGGAACTTGGAACAACTTTTTTTTTAAGCATCATCATCAACAGTGACGAGTAATAGCTTGTGTCCGTAGGTGGAATTTGAGAATAAAAAGTTCGTATCAAAGGCCAAATTAGAGGGAGACCCCTAACTATGTATCACTTTAATTACGGAGTACTTTGGGACTGGAGATTAGTTTAATTCTGGTGGATGAAAGGGTGAAACGTCTTTTTTAGCCGCCCGTGTCCCCTTGATACCTGAACGGCGCTTCATACATAGGTTAACTATTTCAATCGTCTAAAGATGTTGGTAGAACAATAAGTTTATTCATAGCTAAGATCAAGAATCGAGAAGGCTGCAGTATTTCCTCCAAACTCAGCCACTCCGTCGAGGGACCAAAAAGTAAGAAAAGTAACAAAAGTGACACCGCCAGGCGCTTCTGCCGCGCCACTCCCTCCTCTTTCCCGTCTTACTCTCTGTCTCTCTGCCACCTCGCTCCTCTTAACAACTCCTCCCTCCTTCATTTCCTTCCCCTCTCCCTTTCCCCCTCTCCTTGCTCCTCTTTTGACTTTCTTTTCGTTTAAATCTCCTTAGCCATCATGAGTGTGAGTGATATCTCCCCTAACCCGACCGCGATTTCGTCCTATATTTCCCCCCCTATTCTAACAACAGCCAGTACCAGAACTTGGAGGACAACAGCCAAGGGGGCTACGGCCAATACAACCCTTATGGTGCCCAGCAGAACCCTTACGGTGGCCAGCAACAACCCCAGCAGGGCTACGGCTATGGTGGTGGCTACGGCCAGGCCGGTGCCATGGAGCAGGGCAACGGTGGTTATGGTGAGAATTGCGATCCAGCTTCACCCTCGGGCGCCATCGGAATGCGACGCGCTGACTCTTTTTTCTCTGCTTGAAAAACAGAAATGAACAACATGCAGCAAGTCCCCGATAAGAATGCGCTCTTGACCCGGATCAACGAGCTGAAGCAGGGAATTGAGGATGTCAAGAGGAAGCGCACCACTCAGCTTCGCGCCGCCCAGGCTGCTCTCCTGGAATCCAACACTGCCAAGGAAGACCAGGTGACGCGCCAGAATGTCGACTACGTCGAGGACGAGATCAACACCGCTCTGCGCTACCTGCGCGACCAATTGAAGCGCATCGCCGACACCCCTGGCTGCGGTACTTCAGGCCCCGCCGAGCACTACACAATCGCCAAGAAGAACTTGCAGGATGAGATTACGGCTTACCAGGGCGACCAGTCCAACTTCCACAAGCGCCTGGAGGAGCAGGTGCGCCGTCGGTACCAGATGGCCAACCCCGAGGCCACCCCGGACCAGCTCGAGGCTGGTGTTCAAGCTGTGATGCAGGGCCAGGAGCAGGCATTCATGGTAGGTTCTTTTCTTGCGCGAATTTTGACTGTATACATGGAATATCAGAATCTGACTCTTTTCGTTTAGACCCCCGGAACTCGTTCTCGCCAGGCCAACGATGCCCGCCAGGCTACCCTCGCACGTTCCGCTGCTATCCGAAAGATCGAGAAGGATATGGCCGATCTGGCTCAGCTGTTCACTGATGTCCAGGAACTTGTGATCCAGCAGGAACCTGCCGTCACTCAGATCCAGCAGGGTGCCGAGGAGACCCACCGCAATGTTCAGCAAGCCAACACCAAGCTGGAAAGTGCCATTGTCAGCGCCCGCAACGCCCGCCGCTGGAAGTGGTATGCGCTGATCATCGTTAGTAAGTGGCTATTCAACCCCGCCCTTTTTTGGCAGCTTGGCTTTTTCTCGAAATCTCCGGCTAACCTTGAATCTTTCTAGTCATCATCATTGCTATCGTCGTCGGTGTCGCAGTCGGTATTACCCAGGCCAACAAGGCGGCCAGCAAATAAGCGTCTGCTTTGCTTTTCCCCCCCATGTCTCCCTCCCAGTTATGTACGACCTTCTCATTCCGTCCGCTCCTCGAACGAAAAATGTCGCGATTCGAATCCCATACTCGCCGCGTCCGTTCCGTCCTTTCTCACACACGTCACCCACCCATCCTCCCACCCCGTCCCCCTTCGTTTCTATACCACCTTCTCGCATGTCATTTTCTCTCTCTTTCTCTCTCTCTATTGTGTAAAAGCAAATGCTCGATCGGCCTTATTTCCCTTGTGTTCTTCCAGTTGCTTGCAGGTATCGTGTACAGCCGCTGCGCGGTGGGTGATTCCCATGCGACTGTTCCATGATGATGATTGTGCTTTTGATCCTGCTCCCCGGGCACTCGAGCGTGGTTGTCGAGGGACTGCTTCAGTGCCTGGGGATGTACATACTAGATTGTTTTGCTGCTTTCTGCGTTGGTGCCCGTTTTGTTTTTGCCTGGCACTCGATTCCTATGTAATACCGTCTAATAATTTATCCCTTCTGTCTCGACTTTGATCCCGTAAGTACGGATTATAGTAGACATGGTACTGTCAAGTATATGTTTTCGTAGGACTTGCAGTGCTAAGTTCTTGGGGGTATCTGTATCTGTATCTGGTTGCGCCAACTGGCCAAGCATGGCACAACCTCTATATCACACCATTCACACCGCGATTATTTATTTATTCAAGCCTTCCTCTCCTTCTCCCGCTGCTCCTCCGCCGGCGTCTTAGTCTTCAATTGCAACGCATGAATCCCGCCTTCCTTGGCCATCTCCTCCTTCAACAAAGCATAGACCATCCGGTGCCGGGCAGGCTGCATTTTCGACTCGAACGCATCGGAGACAATCGTCACGCTGTTAGATGGTAATGTTAGAACATAATGCCTTGCCATTTGTCCACTCTTAAACCGGTGGTGTCGTAACAGGGTAGTAAGAGCTTTCCGGGGGAATTGCGTACTGGAAATGTGTTTCCTTCGAGGTCGACCCTTCCATTGCGGCGTGGTGTGCATGCAGGTGTGAGTCGTTGCGGATGAGGAGGGAAGATGGGGTGAATGCGTGGGTGAGCTGTAGACATCAATTGAGATCTGTTAGTATATGGATATGGTACAGTATAGCCATATGGCAATGGGCAGATGACAGCTCGCGCGGGGGTGGGTACCTTGTCGCGCATAACATCCTCCATCGGGGTAATGGAAGCCATTCTGGTCGAGACGGAGAAGAGGCGGCGCGATAGCAGGCCTGGGATAGTGCGGGGGAGCATTGGAGGACTGCTTGAGCAGTGGATGTAAGACGGAGGGTAGAGAGGGGGGAGGGGGGAGGAGGCGCAAAGTAGAGTTCGTATAGACGAGGAGTGCGGAAGTGACTCGGAGCTTGGAGGTTTGGAAGTTTGGAGGCTTCCCGCGGAACTTCATCCGCGTGACATCAACTGCCTCACAACCCAATTGCGTCCCCGTGCAGACTCGATATGAAACCATGATCTACTCTTCATAACAGACACAAGAGAGATTAATATCTGCTACGATTGTACCACCATGTCCGGCCGCAATTTGGTCTCGAGGCTCGCACGCCCGCGTCTGCGCGTGAGCTCTGCGCGACTACAACCCTTGGCGCAGACAGGACATGCGAGACTCTTTTCAACGGCTAAGAGACTGTTCACACATCTTCCAAACACGCATATCTTCCGGGCGATTAAAGAGCATGATCCGGCTAGTTTGGCGGTGGTGCATAGTTTGTCGGGTCGGTCATTCACCTACGGAAATCTAACCGCCGATGTCCTCCGCGCAAAGGAAGATCTCGAGCGGAAGGCGGGCCAGACGAAGGGGAATTTGTCTGGAGAGCGAATTGCTTTTATGGCGGAGAATAGTTATGATTATGTGGGTGCGTAGCTTTTTCTGTTCTGTTTTCTTGTTTTATTGTTGGAAGATCCTAGGCTAATTGTGGATAGTAATGCTTCTGGCCATCTTTGGATGCGATGCCATTGCTCTGCCCTTGTCCCCGTCATTTCCTACGGGTGAATTGCAGTATATTCTCGATAACTCGGAAGCCAAGGTCCTGCTGGCCACGGAGAAGTATGCCGACAAGGCTCAAGATATTCTCCAGGCGGGCTTGCAGCATGATCCGCTGTTTGATATTAGACAAAAGCTTGCCGTAGGGGCTGCTGGAAGTGAGACTGTTCCACTGGAAGGCTCAAAAGGATCTATTGAGCTACCTGCCGGCGGCATGATGCTATATACGTCCGGTACAACGGCTCGTCCGGTATGTGAAGGTCTCCATAAATACATCCAATCTTCAATGCTAATCTACAACAGAAAGGAGTATTCATCCCCGAGCGAGCACTCACCGCACAAGCAACTTCCCTCTTGCAAGCATGGGAATACTCCCCCCAAGACCGACTCCTCCACCTCCTCCCCCTACACCACATCCACGGCGTCGTCAACGCAATAATAACCCCCCTCTTTGCCGGCTCCTCAATCGAATTCATGTACCCCTTCAACACAGATCAAGTCTGGAAACGCCTCGCAGCACCTTTCCTCCCACCAGCCACTTCCAACTCAAACTCCAACAACCCAACAAAATCCAAAATCACCTTCCTCACAGCCGTACCAACAGTCTACAACCGCCTCCGCTCATCCTTCCCCTCCCTCCCACAGGAAATCCAAGAAGCCGGTCAAAAGGGTATATCCCCTGAAAACCTCCGGCTCAACATCTCCGGCTCCGCAGCGCTACCAACACCCACAAAAACAGCCTGGCAAACCCTCAGCAACGGCAACGTCCTCCTCGAACGCTTCGGTATGACCGAAGTCGGCATGGCGCTAAGCTGTGGTCTCGACTTCGCAGATCGCATCGACGGCAGCGTTGGCTGGCCATTACCACAGGTAGAAGCCCGCCTCGTGGACACGGAGACGAACCAAGTTATCCCGCTAGGCGAGGAAGTTGACGCGGAAGGTCGCGAGCGTGTTGGAGAGATCCAATTACGTGGTCCTACTATCTTCAAAGAGTACTGGGGTAATGAAAAAGCCACGCGGGAGAGCTTCGTGGACGGCGGTGATGGTGGAGATCACTGGTTCTGCACTGGTGACGTCGCGACGAGACGTGTCGTGCAGGGCGCTGGTAAGGGGACTAGTGGCGATTGGGCCCGTGGCTCCATGTACTTCATCCAGGGCCGGAAGAGCGTTGATATCATCAAGACGGGAGGGGAGAAGGTCAGCGCGTTGGAGGTTGAGCGGGAGTTGCTTTCCCTGTATGTTTTTCACCCCGAACCCCCAATCTCCTTTTCCCCTTCCCATCTTGTTACCAGAGATTACATGCTGCGGATATAACTGACATGTTCTAGACCTCAAATCGCCGAAGCAGCCGTCGTAGGCCTGCCCTCCGAACAATGGGGCAGCAAAGTCGCAGCCGTCGTGGTCCTACACCCCGACGCGCATACCACCGGACGAAATGGTAAATCTTGGGGGCCGATGGATATGCGTCGTGCATTGAAAGATCGATTGGCGGGGTATAAGATTCCGCAGGAGATGAAAGTTTTGGATACGATTCCGCGGAATGCGATGGGGAAGGGTAAGTGATCCCCTTTTTTTCTTCTCTTTCTTCTTTTTGGTTTTTGGTGGGGAACGTTTGTGTGGTTGAGTTGCTAACTCTGGTTGTATTGCAGTGAATAAAAAGGCGTTGGTGAAACAGGTGTTTGATGTTTAGATTGGGGGATTGGGAGATAGAAAAAGCGATGATTGTATTTGGTTGATAGATTATCTTGGGGTTTGGAGGCTCTCTTCTCTTGGTTAAGGAGGATGTGTATGATAGGTAGGTTTCAGTTTGTATCAATATTCTCGACCTCTAAGCAATGTCTGTAGTATAGACTCGTTGGGTTTGTGTACATCACCAATATAGATCCAGTCTGCGTGTAGAATACACACCTGAATATCATAAGGTTTGGAGAAAAGGAAGAAAAGCAAGGCATCGATCAGGGATCAATGAGATTAGTTCTATGTCATTTGGTTTTTGGTTCGTGATATACAAGTATAGTACATTATAATACAAAACCACCCAGCTTTTCCAGTGGTGATTACCCTTAACCTCAACCTCAAAATCAAAATCAAGCCCACTCACCCACCCTCTGAAACGACTTAATCAACCCCTTAGCTTCCATCTTCACCTCGAGACTCGCCATATCCACAGCCGTAATCTGCGCATCAACAACCCCAAAGATATCCATCTTCTCCTTACCCGGACACCCCTCCGGAACCGTGACGACACAATTAACACCCAAATTAGTGATGATGCCCGAATACACCGTCCCCTCGGAATCGGAACCTAAGCGCATCGAGCGCAAGACGACAGGGAATGAGGACGGGAGGGCACACTCGGCAAAGTAGAAGGCGCGGAAGAGGAGCATACAGGCCCAGTGTTGAGTGGAGTAAGCGGAGATGGCGCGGAGTCGGCGGAGGAGGGGCTGGGAGTAGTCGATGTGGTTGTCGAGATCGAGGTGGGAGTATGGGAGGAGAGATGTGGTTGGTTCAGAAGATTGGGACTCGGTCTCGACAGTTTCTGGGATATCAGTTGCAGCGTCGAATTGGCGACCATGTTTATGCTCGAAACGCAGCGCTGCTTCGATCTGATAGTGCGCGATAACATCGCTGAATCGACGGAGCGGACTCGTGCTCTTCACGTACGCATCCAGACCAAGCATGTGGTGATGCAGGGGAGTCGACGCAGAGATGGCCTTGGGAAGGGCAAGATGGTAGAAGGCCTGACCACCGAATTCATTCATGTTCTCTCGCGTGACGTGTCCGTATTCCGGGTCATACCATGTCCCATCATAGACAACAGGAATGTTACGGGCTGCACAGAACTCTCCGGCAATGTGGCCGGCCAGGTTCATCAGGAGCGAGACGAGGTACCGTTTCGACTCATCCCGGACTTCGTGCGGGTTGAAGTCTTGCATTTGAAGCTGGATGATCGGGTCACCGATATAGTACCGGCCTTCGGGGACTTGGACCTCGTATGGCTTCGTAGGCGCCGTGCCCATCTGCACGGAGAGAGAGGTATCCGGCCGAGGGAACTGGATATCCATTGCGCCGTTTTTCTGACGTTGAGTGCGGAAGCCTAGCATCAAATCGCGCAGGATGGTAAAGTTTTCTTTATCCTCTGCGGTGAGTTTTTCGCGCAGGACCTTGCCTTCGGGCAGAGGTTGCTCGATGAGCTCGCCGCCGACAGTGAGAGATTCGGAGGATGGTCTTGACTCGGGATCCAAGTACTTTTGCAAAGTGCTGTGGGTCAAGCTGATTACATTCCGAATTGTGCCATTTGCGATCTCGGTATCAAGGATTTCTCCCTGGAGATTCATCTTCGCACTGAATGTCAGCGTGGGACGACCATTCACCAAACTGAAATGATCCTGCGTGAGAGTCTTGGGGAAGATGGGGTATGTACGCTCCGGGGCATAAGTTGTAGCGAGTCGAGATTTGGCGTATTCAATGATGGGATTGTCATGTTTCAAGAAGGCTGTGGGGTTGGCGACGTGAATGCGCACCCAGAATGTATCCTCAGATCCAGGAATCCGCTCCAACGAGACGCCATCGTCAATCTCCTGTGCTGTGACTGCATCAATACAGTAGACCGGCAAGTCTCCCCAATTTTTGCGTAGATCCTTCATCGAATCTGTCAAAGATTCTGAGATGCTCGCACAGGATTCTTCAATCTCTTCCCATTTCATGTCCTCCATCAAAGACATACCATGACCAGGGAGCAGAATGTTCTGGTCTAGAAGACTGAGGTTCTCCCACGGAGCCACCACGCCAAGCTCCTGTAGGAACATACGGGTGGAGGACTCGCTGAGACCGAGAGTGTTATACATGCCTGTGGCACGCATAACATGGGAGGCAGTCGATCGCAATGTACCAGACGGCATGGCCACCGAGGGTATCGCGTACAGTTGCATATACTCGATAATCGTCTGATCAGTCTTGGTGAATTTTTCAGTCAGAACCTCGCGATACACCATCGGCTTGCCATCTTGTCCAGGGTGAAACTTTTGAGACGAAGGGCCCACGCTAGACATGACCGTCGGAGACCGAACCTTTCGACTGAGACGGATCAAGCGCTGTGCTTTTTGAATGAATTGCTGCATGGGATGGTCCCTGAAACCGGGTGTCTCTTTGGCCATGGCTGCTCGAACCAAAAAGTCCTGGTGTTCGTGAACCCACGTCGTGACCTGCTTGACCACGTTGGTAATTCTCTTGGGCTGCACCAGGTATATTGGGTGAAAGGAAGAATTAAAGTCCATATCAATGGCAAATGGACGGCGTCGCACAGCCTGATGCACCGCAAACAGGTTCACCCTGTTGAGTTGCGGCTCGTCGATGCCCAGGAGCTTCATCGCGAGTTCTTCAAGAGTCATGCGAAGAAACTCCGAATCATCCGCTACCAACTCGTGAATACCGTCCAGTAATTGTGCATGCTGTCGGTAGAACTCAAATATCTGCTGCTCAAAATCGGCCATCATTTCAATGAGGGGCCGCCCTAGAGGCCTCGGGAGTCCACCTTCTGGCACAGACTGAATCTCGGACAAAGCCTGGGCAGGCCGATCCGGGAAATATGGCTTGATCGGTTCAATGAGAAATGTGGGCGCAAAGCCCTTCACAATATAATCGATGTCGCGATTGGAGCAAATACGCCAATTCCCACGACTCGTGTAGATATGTTTCTGCTTGTGGACGGACTGCACATAAATCGCAAAATTAAACACACCATCTGCCGTGAGTTGTCCCACCAAATCGCCCGGCTCAAGGTGATCCCCTTCAAACTCTTCCGAGGTGTCAAAATCGTCTTTGTTGAAGAGTTGTGGGCTGGCCCAGAGCGACTCCGATGCTTCACGGCCGTTGAGCATAGTGCCAGTCAATTGACCGGGGTCTTCGGGCGACATTGCGCTGCCCAGTTCTTGAACAGGATCGAGGATATTTGGATTGGTTTCTTTCCATTTTCGTAGGTATTCTCGAATATCGCGATATGTCTCGAGCTCGGCTTCCAAACGGGCTTCTTCTTCGGCGATGGGGGTGCTCACTGGGTCCTGCCCGGTCGTAAAATCCTAATAAGACAGAGTTGTGAGTCAACAAGGATCGGAATAGGATATGGGAGATATTGAGTGGCTTCTCACCTCGTGCTTGACCTCCTCACCCTCCACTGACCTCAGCGCTCGCGAAGTCGATAACAGTCGCCGCCCGCCAAACAATGGCGTACGAGCCACCGGCCGCGTGAAAAGGCAGGCTGCTCGCCTTTGATGCACAGAGCGTTGTGCACAGAGCTGCCTTGCACTGGCTAGACTCTGTAAGAGCCTTATCCTCGGTAACACCATGGCTGTTTGATGTCGAGCAAAAAAAACGAACATGTCGCCTGCCCCAAGCTGGTCTATTGTGCCGGCAGAATAAGCCCACCGCTTTGTAGGCGGTGTATACAACCTTATCGCGTCACGAGTCGATCGCGTTCGGCCTTCACTTCCAGGGTTTTGAGCGAATCATCGTATTTCTTATTAAAACTGAAATCGCTACTGCCCCAGACAATCTATTATCCCAGACAATCTATTATCTTGTCCTTTCGTGTCCCCAAAATATAGATAGCAAAAAACAATCATGATGCGTCTGTTCTGGATGTATCAGATCCACTTCTACTACGCCATATGTGCCAAGAAATCAACAGTTCCCGGCTTTTGAGCAGGGATTCTTTCATGGCAAAATCACTCAGTAGGATGATCCCTTTTAGTGGTGTGTCGACGGCATCTGCCGCAATTAATCTAGTAGTTCGTCCGGTTCAAAATCATACCGAATTATGTATGATATGACCTGGCAAGGCTCTTGGTTTGTCCTTGTAGCATTAAACCAAAAATCCGAGGCACAGTATAGTAGAGTAGATTCTGTCTGTGAAGTGCTGTCCTAGATTCTTACACTTTGGTAGCCTGTAGTCAATATTATTACATTTCCTGAGGGGTTTCTATGGGATGATGTACAGTTCATATGCACCCTTTGACGTGCCACAAAAACGTGGAGAATGCCATGTTCGATCTTACCCTCGTGTCTCGAATTCTCCGACTGTACCCCCACTCCTTCTGAGGATCTGTTCTCCAAATGCCTTTATGACAACCATCTCCCACTCTAACTAGATAATAATGTCGTGTCCAGCGTATTCGCTCTCGCGCATACCCCACATTTCTATTCGGACTGCCGTCTTCCTCGGCAGGTTCGGACGCTATGGCCTCATGTGATGCTTGCAAGTCTGCATCTTCACTAAGATCTACCGTTGTCTCGGACTCTTTAATCCTCTTTGAGTATTCGATTCAGCGCGACCACAACAAAACCTCCGGAATGCACAAACCCAAATGCCCAAAAACCTGACAAGCGGCGACTATCATTGCTGAAATGGTCTAAGCGAGGCTGGCTTTTTCCCTTTTTAGTCTTTTTTTTTGACGGCAAAGTCGGCCTGCCAGCCCGGCCCAGGAACCGTTCAGGGGGGCCGCCGATGATCCCCCGCATATCCCACTTGTGAGCCCACTGGCACTCTGCTCAGCATGCTTTTGGACACTGCCTTTGTTCTTGGACTACTCCGTACTCCTGCTCAAATTCGATCATGAACAGAGGGGGCTGCCTATATAGAAGTCTGGTCTCAATATTCCCACTTGATCACAATGTACGCCCTATTGAATCCCCCGTCTGATAACGCTGTTGGAAACCTGGTACATACTATGGGTGTGATAAAACAAGGGTCTGGAGACATATTTGAGCCTTGGTGGCTGAACTATTGTCAGCCCCCTATCTCGGTCAAATCCCTTTCAAAGACGATCAGTGGGTCCAGCTCCTGTACTCTTTTAGTCGACCAATGAACACGAAGAGATACTAATTGCAGCCTGACTCGTAGCCTATCACGGAACTTCCACGGCTGGTACGTAAATGTCTCCGAGACTCCTGCAGCTCGAGCACCGAACTGCCATGTCCGAATACTGCATGCAAGACATCGTATGATCGTGGACATCCACGTTGAAGGAACACATCGTTATTTCCTTTGCGATCGCTGCAATTTGACTTCTCGGTTAGATATATGAGTGACAAGATCTACAACCTCCAAAGGCCGTTATGCATCTTCTGATCAACAAACCCGAGGTTTCGGCGGAGGAAAGACTTGCTCTCATACCATGTGCACACTCCTTCACCCATATTTTGGCTCCACACAACGAATAAAGCGAGATGGGGATTATCAAGTCATCTTCTCGGCATTCGCGAGCTTTTTCCGAAGACTAACTGCCCGATGCTCCCTACTCAATTGGGGAATTGCGTGACATGGCGCCAGGGTTATTGACATCGCTTGGAAAGAAGCCTAATAGTGATCTCAGACCCGCGGGATGTATTCTGTTGTTGGATTTGCAAATTTGCAGACACCGTCCCGTTTTGACTCCACTCTCAAGGAGAGGTGGCTGATGAATCAGTGGATACACTTAGTGTCTCTTAGGCCGGGGACTATTCAATTGCTATATAATCGATCGGGCCCAGCTTCTTAGCTGAAATTTCAGTCCCGAGTCTCAAGGCCTGCGCATTCCGATCCAATCCCTCTTTGATTTTCGGATATACCCTCCGCGTAATTCGTCTCAACCTCGCTTTTATACTACTAAAGCCTACAATATTTCCGACAGAATGCCTTCCAGCTTCGGCTGGCGCGCTTTAGCGCTATCCATGGCCACTCTCACTCCCCTCGTGCGCGCCGACATTTGCTCCACCCTTGCGGCTGGCGGAATCGACGTTGAATACCCGTTGTCGCTTGACTACTCAACCGATCTGACGAAATATTGGTCCGCTGCCTGTGGTGATCTCAAGCCAACATGCATTGCCGCGCCGTCCAGTGCGGCTGAGATGTCGCAAGTGATCAAAGAGCTACACAATGTTGAGACCTTGTTTGCAGTAAAGTCTGGTGGTCATATGCCAAACAATGGCTTTGCTAGTATCCAAGATGGTCTGCTTGTTTCGACCAAGAATTTGGACCAGGTGTTCTACAATCCAGATGATGAGACGGCTATCATTGGACCCGGTTTGTCGTGGGAAGAGGCACAGAAGGGACTCGAGGGGACTGGTCGGGCTGTAGTGGGAGGTCGACTTGGAGGCGTGGGAATTGGAGGATATATGCTTGGATGTAAGCTGGTATTCAGAGGGACTGTTTCATGCGTGTTACTAACAAAGTTTCTCAGGTGGAATGAGTTTCCTGAGCACTCAATACGGCTGGGCAGCCAACAATGTCGTGAACTTTGAAGTTGTCCTGGCCAATGGTACGGTGGTTAATGCCAATTCGAAGGAGAACACTGGTAAGAAAGACGCCCCTTCAAACCAACACGATGTGATGTTGATAGACTGCAGACCTTTTTGCTTCCCTCAAGGGTGGCGGTAATAACTTTGGTGTCGTCACGGCATACACCATGCAGACACACCCAATCGGCAAAGTCTGGGGCGGCAACTATATCTTCACTGCGGATAAGACACCCCAGGTGCTGACGGCACTGCGCAACTTTGTCGATGATTATCCTGATGACAAGGCGGCTATCATTCTGACATCTGAGCACGGTGCGCTCATTGATTTCTGGATCATGTTCCTTTTCTACGACGGCCCTGAGCCCCCAGCGGGCGTGTTCGACGAGTTCACAGCGATCGAGCACACATCCACTACCAAGACGTGGGATACCTATTATGACCTGCTCAAGAATAACGATTTCTTCATTCTGCAGTAAGTCACATTTTGTCTCATCTAGCTGCTTTATACTAACAATCTTTCGAGTGGACAACGCTACACTATTGCCACCGAGACGACGCCTGTGCCAAACAGCACTGTCGGCACTGCTCCTCTCCAGGAGTACTATGACCACTGGTTCAATGTGACCAACACCGTCCTTGATGTTACCGGTGCCCTGGGATCAATCGCTTTCCAACCAGTGCCCAGGACCTTCAGCGAGAAGGCCAAGGCCCGTGGCGGAGTAAGAAGTCCAGCATCTTTCACGATAGACATAAGCTAATGACCACAGGATCTCCTAAACGTCCCAACCGACACCAACTATATCTTCATCGAACTTGACTTCTCCTATGCTCTTTCTATCGACGACGACAAGATTGATCAGGCCAACCAGAACCTCTACCAGGGCATGGGCAACCTGGTGCAGAAGAACATCGACGAGGGCCTCCTTCCCGACGTGTACCGACCACTTTTCATGAATGATCTGTACTTCCGCCAGGATTACTGGGGTCGCATTGATCCTGAGTCCAAGAAGTCGGCGCTCGAGACGAGACTGCGCTATGATCCGGATGGCTTCTTCCAGAAGCGGACCAGCGGTGGCTGGAGACTTGACTAGTTAGCGAGTGTCGTCATGCCGTTGGTTGTGCAAGTTGTATATGTTCTAAATTCGATTGTCTATAATATTGAATAATTAATTCCGTCATTCAATGATACATCGCCGAACTCGGTTTTGAACGCAGCATGCCGAATCCTAACGAGTGCCATAGGTACGCCAGGATGATGCGCACAGTGATTAATTTTGACTTTCGATTCAGGAAGTCACTACTGCCATTGAGATAAAAATAGACAAACTCCAGACCCATGTCATAGCACCCATAATTTGATCATTATTTTCGCTTGATATTTCTCCAATAGTCTCAACATCTCTCCTCCCGCTAGGATACTCGCCACGTTTAGCTTTTTCGGAAAAGAAGTCTATCGATCGATTCATGTAGAAAATTCTTAGATTATTCCGTCTCTTGACAAACCAGTTAATTACCGATCAGCAAGGTTAGAAGTCAGCATTAGTCATGACGACCGATTAGTGAGTTCCTCGACTGTCGAAACATAATTGGACTGTTTATCAAGATGAGTCTGTTCAACCAACACCAACTCCCACAGCGGTATCACCTCAAGCTCAAGTGATTCCGAAGGATTCAGAAATGTAAAGAGACGCAATAGTTGCGCCTCGGACGGCAAGCTCTCCGCTGCAGACACATACCACTAGCAATGCAGCAAGGATTCCGAAGGCTATTCGAGTGGAATTCGCTCACGGTCTCAAGAGGAATCTATGGATCATGCTATTAGTTATCTCAGAGACGAATCTGATTCCCCAGTTTAAGAAGAAATCCGTCGGGCTGAGCCTGGCCGTGATGACAGCGAACCAAGCGATGGATATCCGCATTTGATGGACGATACTATGAGTCAACCAGACAAGTCAAGAACAAGCTCGCCTCTTTTTGGGAGAGCACGAAGAATGTCTATTCCAGGATCAGGAACACCGCGGAGAGAGTAATTTCCAGTATCTGGAGTCTTTTCGCTTGGTGATCCCACTTTTATTGCTCTGCACTTGCCTATTGTCCTTAACTATGGCTTGCTTGAGGACGGGGAGAAGCTGAAGCGAAAGTTGTTTGAATCACGCGGGACGCTGAACGTCGCTAGCCGATATGAGTTAAGAGATTTCAACGCAATAGCTTGTTGTAGAGAACTGAATCTTTGAATTTGCAAAATGATCATTTTCAATGGCAAATTGTCTTTGTAAAGTTTCCAGTCCGTGTACTATTTCAAGGTTTGCGCCTTTCAAGAATAGGACAAGAGCTTCTCTAGCCCTTGTTAAACAACTGTATTGAAGCTTGAATAGTTGTTGTTGATCTCGGAACTAATCTTAGGTGGGAAAAATGATACATCATAAATGAGGCGCCACCTTTAGATATCTTTGAGCTCGCTCCCCCAAAGTAGACTATTCAAAACATTCCCGGCGCCCAGTAAAATGATCAAAGACCAAAGCGACTAGGATGAAACATGATCGACCGTGCATTTTCCACCCCAGTCTGTACCTGACTCACAGTTGTAGCCGCCTGCGTCAGATCTGCCGCCGCCCAGGGCAGCGAGTGGCTGAGAAGCGCCCGGAGCATCTAGGGATCTCCTCCAAGCGCCAGGGTGGGCCTCCACCCCCAACCCAATTTTATTAAATCGTACTTTGGTGTCTTTGGTCTTTGAGCTGTCGGAGCTTTTCTTAGCAAGGGTTGCGCATTGATGCAGGTCCCTCTTTTAAAGCTGCAGCTATGTGGATTGTGGAGCTGGGATTCGTTGCGCGTGGCGCCTGTCTTCAGCGATTTCCCCAACAATGAGGTCAGAGGAGGCTGCAATTCTGCGTTGAGGGTCTAGATCTGAGCTATTCTTCTAATTTTGTTTGGTCTAGACCGGTGTTCTTTATTTGGCAGATCGAGATGGGAGGTTGATCTCTTTGTAGCCGGTCTCTATATAAGGTCTGGGCTGAAGTCCCTTTGTTTCCTGAATCAACTCTGCAACACTTTCCTTCAAAGCGCTTTCTTTATTTTTCCTAGGCTTTCCTTCTATACTCATCTATTCGCACTCATTCAATTCTTCATCTCTCACTTGCGATTTGTATTAATTACTTCGCTCCTTGAACATCCTAAATCTCTATCGCAAGCGACCGCGTCTGATCTCGACCTTCTATTTTCTTGCTCTCTATATACATTTACAGACTTTGTCATTCCTAATAATCGACATGGCGCCTCGCTACGGAGCTCTCGGTGCTACTTTTCAACTGGCGCGCATTTTCCAGACATGCTCACTCATTGCAATCATCGGCATGACTGCCAAGTTCATCTCATCGATTGTCAACGATGACAAGACACCGCCTAACATTCTCATTGGAGTTATCAGTGTAGTAAGTCTCAAGTCAGTTTGTTTGCACCCGAGTGATATTCTGACCTGGCCAAAAGACTTGCATCGCCGTGATATACTGCATCATCACCGGCATCCTCTTCTTCGATGACATTCTTCCATTCCTTCCCTGCGCGATCCTGGACCTCCTTCTACTCATTGCCCTCATAGTCGTGGCTGTGATTATGGGCAAGCCCATCTCATATCTAAAGTGTTCCTCGCTCTCCTCCTTGAACTTCAGGGACGCGACCGTATACGCTTTTACGTCGCGCCTGTCCAGCGTCGAGGCAAGCATTACTGGGAAAATCGATTTCGCTTCGTGGATTGGAGCGTCGAAGACTATTTGCTTGGAGACAAAGGCGATTTGGGGACTTAGCATTGCCCTGTGGTAAGTGATTGAATCCTCGATTGTTTCTGTCGCAAATTACTAACTCGACTGCAGCATCTTGTTCTTCTTTTCGGTCATTTGCAATCTTTGTCTCTGGCGCCAGAAGAAGGCTAAGATAGATGCCGAGAAGTAATCGTCCTGGAAAGGACCCACTGATGATCACCTAGAGGTGGATCCAACGAGGCATCTACAGGGTGCGATTGAAACGAAGATGGAAAAGAGGATAAATGTAATTGGAGGTACTAGGAGGCTAGATTGAGCAAGATTGTGATTTGTTCCTGTTGTTGTCTATTCAGCGTATTAATAAGTTTGAACTTGGCGTTGGGAGTTTTCTGTTTGATATGGAAAACAACGAAAAACAGAGGTCAGCCGAATGAAACCACTCGTTTTACCAATTCTGATAATGGATTATGGCCCAACCACTGAGAAAGATACTCCACTTTCTTCACAATGATTTTGTAGATCAATACGATAGAGTCTTGATTACTCGAGCCGAAAACACATGCTGCAACCTAGTAGTGCAAGGATTCAATGGCTTCATCTCACTGAAGATATACGCACTATGTTTTAGTTGGCGGATTCAGCAACCCGAGTCACAATTGCCACAACCTCCTCGGGAATGGTCAAAAATGGGGTATGACTTGACTTGACCCTGACGATGTCAAACCCACCAAGCCCAGCCATCTGTTCCTGGAATACAGGGGGCACTAATGTATCATTTTCACACAAGATATAGGTCTTCATGCATCAGTATTCTTTCTCTATGCACTGCGGCCACGAGTCAAAGCTCTTCTTTGTTTGTTTCTTGTGTAGGCGAGCCCACGCGTCATCGGCTTCCTCGGGGGCGAGGTCGGAAAAAAAGATAGATTTGGCCGTTTCTTGGAGGTGTGCAATACCATCCTGGGTGGAGATTAGTGAGAAACTTGATACAAGACATTCTTTTGGTCGTGGCTTACCTTCCAGATCTGATAAGGGGGTGGAGGGGAATTCTGCTCATTGCCCATGATGCTCTTGCCGCGAACAGGAAACACAAATCCAGCTATGCTGACGACGGCAGTAATTCCACCCTTGAGGCCCTCCTCAGCGCGTTCAGCAACAGTCTGCTCATCAACGAGCGCGCTCACGGGCAGAGAGCCATAACTGTGGGACACGATGACAGCTTTTTTGCCTTCGTCGAGCAGTGGAAGTAAATGCTCTTTGATCACAGCTGCATCGCCGAAGAAGCTGAGTTTGGAGTCCACTGCTTGCCGCATACAGCCAAGTCAAAGGAAAGCACTTCATAACCCTGGGCGCGTAGTGGGTCGGCAATCTTGCGGTAATGGACAGGTCGATGGTAAGAGCCTGGGACGATGACTATAACGGGGTTTTGGGGCTCCATGGTTGTTTATGATGTTTGAAAGCTGGTAGCTAGAGAAGAGCCGTTTTTGAAGATTCTGGAATTCTGGGAGGTTGGAAAGAGTTTGGAAGGACGAGGCTGAGCCAGATGCCTGCAGGGTGTAAGCCTTGCGTGCCTCGGGTATATTTGGGCACGTACTGACTATATTTCGCACTCATGGACACGTTATACAGAATAGTGCTGATACATTCCTCCAGCTTTGACATGGCCCTCCTACCCCGAGCTGACAGGCGGGATAATAGCAACCTCGTCTCCCACCTGAATCACCTTGTGGGCATCCTCCTGGACATCAACGTATTCACTTTCAAGGCTGACACCACAACTACCCAGTATCTTCTCACGGATGCCTGGGTACCTCTCTTCAAGCAGCGGGTATAGCTCGGACAAAGGCAGGGGCGCGGGGAGACGCTCGGTGTTTTTGGAGGTGTATTGGGATGCGGTCGCAAAGTAGTGGATGGTGAATGCTCCCGTTGAGGACGAGTCCACTCTTCCCTGCGGTTCTGAGGCCATGATATCGTGCAGTGCGCAATTCTCAGAGCATAGGAAGGTTGTGTGAGAGTGGATTGTTGACGGTTGAGAAGGTGCCGCGGGGAGTGCGGGGGAACTTGGCGGGTGATTCCGGTGGACTTGCCCGCTTTGCGCTGGACGCCTGAGACTTATCGCAGGCAGCGACCTAAGTATACTGAGAGCTGATAGTTTACTACCAAGTCCAAGGGTGGACATTAGCAAGACTGGATTTAATTTATTCCTTACGAGCTTATATTGTCTATCATTGGTAGCATACTTGATGAAATTGAGAATATTTGTCACCATTGAGTCGATTCCAGTACATACGACCATAGGGTGTGGAGAACAGGGCTTCCCGTCCGCTCAGCCGTACTTAAGCCACACGCCGGCCAGTTAGTAGTATGGTGGGTGACCACATGCGAATCCTGGCTGTTGTATGTTTTTGTTAATTGTCGAGTGTAGATAGAATTCACCGGGCTTGATGCTTTTGTGAAACCATGTTAGTAAGTGCCATATAATTTGGATAGACTAGAAATAATAACAACGTAGATCATGGCCTAAATGTAGGGAAGTGACTTGAACGTGGACGTTCTGGGTGATATAGCTGAATTTAAGAGATATGTTTGTACAGTCTGGACTCGACTAATTGTGCCATGGATTATCCACGTGCGTAAAGTAGCGATAGGAAACAGTACATCTTTTGTGAATCATCTACGCTTCCATTAACTTTCGCTCGAGCTGAAGCATTTCTTCCAAAGCAGTCATGAACTGCTCTCCTTCGGCGTTCTTCAGTGGAAGAAGAGGTCTTCGTGGTGCAATCCCATATCCATGCATTTTATTTAAAGCGTATTCTGAGCACAGGGTCAGTAGATGATCACAAACAGTCTGGAGAAGTAACTGACTCATCGCGCGGATGCCACCAGGAACAGCAGCGACATCGGCTCGAGAGAGGATTGCCTGTATCTCTTTGGTTTCTCTGACCTCCTCCTCGGTCGGAGAAGGAGTGTTGAGCAACACCCAAAGTCTCATGGAGGCCACCGGAGCAAAATTCGGTATCCCACTCACAGTCCCATGGCCTCCACATTTCATCCACGGCGTAAGATCCGCAATGAGTCCGTCAAGCATAAGGAAGGGAAACTTTCTACCGCTCGAGATGGACGGGTCCTCGGAAATAACGGCATTCAGACGAAGCAACTTGGCAATGCTGCCACCGCATCTGTCTGCAAGTTAGCGAAGAGCAGAACAAGGCCAACCGAACCACCCCAGTTCTACTCACGTCAATTTGACACCACACAGATTGGGTGCCTGGTTCATGACTGCACCAATAACTTCCGACGAGATATCCTGGCCACCGGCATTCGCTGGGAAATTGTACAGCAAAATTGGTATCTGCGACTAAGTCAGTGATACTGAGAGAGGTCGCATTGATTTTTGCTTGATAACTCACCGGTGAGCCTTGACAGATATCAATAAAGTATTGAAGAACTTGTTCTTGGTCGGTATTGAGACTTGCGGCGTAATAAGCAGGTAGTATCACCATCCCGGCATCTCTGCACTGACTTAGAACGAGATTCAAACAATCCAACCTTAGTAAGACTTACGCTCCAGCTTCTGCTGCTGCCCGTGCCAGTTGAATTGTCTCTCTCGTGCTCGAGCCGCCCACTCCGGCTACTATTGGCGTTGACCGGAGCCCAGCTTCATCTAAAGTACCCCGAATGAAGCGAATGAGAGCCGTTCGCTCAGCGAAGCTCTATTTCCATTAAGCACTGCAATGCTGACTACTTGACAGGGTGGCTTACCAAGTGAACTGCCTCTCCCAGCGAACCGGCACATACTGGGACTTTTTGGGAGGGGTGATTTATTAGTAGTTGGCTTTGCATTCTACCTGCGACAACTTACGCATGCCCTTAGTGGCCAAGTCTGCAAACATCGCCGTTAGATGATTTTTTTTAGTATGAAGATTGACGATGGAGCATACTGAGAAGATGTTTCTTGTAGCAATCATAGTCAATTTCCTGGTTGTCGTCAAAAAAGGTGGGCAGCGGCGCATAGACTCCGGGTCGCAGCACCCGTGTCTGGAACGAATCGGCCATGGTCACAAATTATCGTCGAAAGAAAACACCGTTTTGTCGTGAGTGATATCGTATTCCACCTTAGCCTTTCTCTGGGTTTGCCTCTGTTCGCATGGGAATGCCTCCTCTACTTATCAGTCGGCCCCGTCGGCGTCCAGCCCGATGGAGCCTGATAAGCCATTGCGGGAAGGCTCCGATAGACCCGCGCCGTTATCAGTCGGCCTACAGGAGAAGAGATTGGACCAGGCTTAAGCTTTAGGGCTATTGGATGCGTCGAGAGCTAAATACACCCATCGATGTCTCTTTTTCCCTTGATTCTTCGCTCACTGTGTCATTCGATTACATCAATACCGACATGATCCAGGACGAGGTATGGACCAACCTGCAGGCGAATTGCCAATCAGGGCGAGTACGGCGAGACCTTGTTGTACTAATCAAGTCACAACTTTGTAGAAAAAGCAGGATATGGGCTTCGCTGCCAATGAAGTCTCCGTTGAGAATGGAACAGCAGAGAACCATGACCTCAATCATGGTCTCCAGCGGAATCTCAAGGTACCATTTAACTCCCCGGCCTCGGTTTTCGTGAAGCTAACTGATCGTATTCAGCCGCGTCATCTGTGAGTGTTAAACTGTTTCGACCGAAGACTTGTCCAATATCTGATAATACCAGACAAATGATTGCAATTGGAGGTGTCATTGTGAGTGGTTCAAGCTACCACCTGATTTCACCTATTCTTACACTAGTCAGGGTACTGGTCTCTTCTTGGGAACGGGCAGTGATTTGCAACATGGTGGTCCTGCAGGTCTACTTCTTGGCTACTGCATTATGGCTTCGCTTTTGTTCTCGGTAATGGTAAGATTTGCAGTAGTCTCCTCGCAGTCGCGTATTCAACTACCCTGACACGCGTTGTTAGGTCGCTCTTGGTGAGATGGTGTCCCAATTTCCCATGGCGGGAGGCCAGTTTGCTATCGCTAGTCGTTTCAACTCTCCAGAGCTGGGATTTGCTATGGGTATTTTGTTTTGGTATAAGTGAGCAGATACCAAACCCCACCCCCTTCCTATCAGGTCCTAACAAAAGCCTTTAGCTACATCAGTACGAATATCCAGTCCCCCGAATTGACCTGCTATTTCTGATTCTCCCAGTTGTTTTGCCGGCCGAGATTTCTGCTGCCGCTGTACTTATCACCTACTGGACCCCGGCAGGACAGACAGATTCCACCTGCACCACCGGCATCTGCAATAATGCCATGTGGGTAGGACTTATGCTGATTGTTGTCGTATGTGGTACTGGTTTATCTGAAGCGCTCTGTGGTGCTGACTTCCAGCAGTTCCTTGTCAATTATGCTGGAACCCGTGTGTTCGGCGAGATGGAGTTTTGGTTCTGTTCGATAAAAGTATTATCTTCGGCTCTTCAAAACGGAAATACACCAGGCACCTGACAAAAAACACAGGTCTTGACAATTATCGGTCTCATTATCTCTGGTATTATTATCAGTGCTGGTGGTGGCCCGAATCGCAAAGCTATTGGATTCAAGTTCTGGAATGAAACTGGTGGCTTCCAACAGTATCAAGATATTGGTAAGCCACATCTTCGAAATTGGGAGATCCATGCAATACCTAACATACTTCCGTGGCAGGTGGTGCCAAGGGGCGCTTCCTTGGCTTTTTCAGCGGTACGAGAGTATGAGTACACCCTACCCTGTCACTTTACTGACAACTCCGCAGTACTAATCAATGCGGCATTTGCCTTCATTGGGTCCGAAATCACAGCAATCGCGGCAGCTGAAACCTCCAACGTACGTGCTCTATATAATGTAACATTTTTGAGTAGATCTGACTTCGGTACTTTCCACAGCCCCAAAAAAACGTTCCCCGGGCCATCAAGAGCGTTTGGATAAGACTTGTTCTTTGTGAGTTTCCTTTGTCCCATTTAATGATACTCATACTGATATTCGTAACTCGCAGTTTATGTTTGCAGTGCTTTTTTGGTAGGATTGCTTGTATTAAACGTGTCTAGACTGTCAACTGACGACATTAGATTGGACTGCTCGTCTCCCCATCAGACCCGTCTCTTGACCTCTCTTCGACGGCAGCGAAAAGCCCCTTTGTTATCGCGATCGCTGTGAGTCATAAGTATTTCCTCTCAACTGCAATTGTTGGCTGATGAATTGGGAAAAGAATGCCGGCATCTCCGTTCTGCCATCTATAATCAACGCTGCTCTCCTCATCAGTGCATGGTCTGCTGGAATCGCTGATCTCTTTGTCTCTACGCGTACACTGTACGGACTCGCTGTGAAAGGACATGTCCCCAAGATCTTTTTGAAGACCCGTAATGATGGCTTCCCTTGGGTTTGCTTCCTATTTTGTGCAGTATTCGCTTTACTCTCCTTCATGGCAGCCGCCTCGGGAGAAGCGGGCACAGTCTTCGGATACTGTGAGGGCAACCCCTTTCCATCAAGAGCTAGGTCAGGTTTTTAAGCTAACTCTGCAAAAGTTTCGAACATGACCGCCATGTGTGGCATGATATCGTGGACCGGTATTCTGTGGACCAGCATTCGCTGGCACAAAGGTTTGAAGGTGCAGGGCATTGACCGCAAGACTTTGCCATACAGGGCCCCTTTACAACCCTATCTGTCTTACTGTAAGCGTCCCAATGACATCGGGCATTTGGAATCCTTCTCACTATTGATACTCTCAGACGGAATCTCAATTACTACCATGGTTATGATTTTTGGTGGCTTCAGTGCCTTCAGTGAGTGTGCGTCTACATTTGTCTGATCGGCGTTACTAACTTTCAATGAAGTCCATTCCTTTAATGTCTCTTCGTTCATCACCACATACTTCCCTCTCCCATTCTTCGCCGTGCTTTACTTTGGCTACAAGTTCTGGAATAAATCGAAGATGATTGGCTATACCGAGATGGATTTTGTGACTGGTTCTTCGGTTGCCATACCCGACGACGTAAGTGATGCACTCACATTCGTGCTGCAAGTTTTGTAACTAATACCCGCTGGCTTAGGAACCGCCCAAGAGCACCTGGAAAAAGATCTCTGAGAATATCTGAGAAGCATTAAGTGTTTTGGTCATAGTGGACGGGATATGTATAGCGGTATTTGTAACTAGGATCTTTTCAGCAGATAGTATGCAAAGTTCATCAATTGACAGCTCCTCGTGGTCAACCTTCGGAAAGTCATAGTCGCTCCATTTAGTTAAACGTACCATCAATAGAATTACAAAAGTGTATCGTAAAAGAGGCTTGGATCGTCCCTTCGGGTTTAGGAGTTTTCAAATGTGGATGATTTCATTCCCAATGTTCGGCTGCAAGGCTAAAGGCGTCCTCGTTGTCATGCGATAAACATGTGTGCAAGATATACTCCGTAGTTAACCAGATATTTAGCCAAAACCTTGACCAATTCAAAACAGCCAGATAAGGGCCCCGGGCGGATCCTCGAAGTATATTTCCCTTATCCTTATCTCCATCGGCCACGACTCAAGAGCCATGATAACGGTCCTTATCGTGCACGGCCATGATAAGACGCGGCAACAGCCCGATCGGCTCGCAGGCCGCATGGGCCGTAAATTCAACAGCGCTATAACTCTCATCGCACTGACCAACCGTCTATATCCGCAAACCCCGAAATGGCCAAGATGTTTGATCTAATTATCATCAATGCAGTCATTGTAACTGCCAGTGACATTAGGTACCCAGATTGTCCATATTTGAGGTAGTTCAAAGAGGCTGATCTAATAAAGTGCATGCTGTATCGGCGTTAAGAATGGAAAGATACGCGCTCTTGTTGACTCGTTCGCTGACGACGAGTTATCTGGGGTGGAGGTCATAGATGCTGAGTATGTCGTATTTGGAGCTTCATGAAGAGAGTTTAACCCATTCTTTGTGTGCAGAGGGGCCTATGTAATGCCTGGAGGCATTGATGCCCATGTCCACCTATGCCAAGATTTAAAGACCGGTATGTTATCAAGTCATATCCATCATAATATTTGCAAGTTTTGTTTTTGACATCATCTTTAACAGGACCGCATGGCCTTGGGGGAGAGTGCGCCGACAATTTTGAAACAGGGTCCCTAAGTGCTATTGCTGGTGGAACCACGACTATTATCACCTTTGCAACTCAAACTCGCGCGGAAGAGGATCGCAGTTTGCTCAAGGTAGTCGAAGCATACAATGCTCGGGCTGAAGAGACAGGTTCCTATGCGGATTATGGGTTCCACATTATCATCGTTCGGAATGATCAGGATATCCTCGAAAACGAGCTTCCTGTTCTGGTCAAAGACTGGGGGATCAGCAGTTGCAAGCTCTTCCTGACTTACGATACCCAGCGGCTGACCGACTCGCAACTGCTGGACGTGATGTTTGAAGCTAGGAAGAACGCCATCACTACGGTGTGTTCTTTCAGTGCCTTGAATATGAAGCCATGCTAACTTTGCAGATGATACATGCTGAGAATGGTGATATGATTCAGTGGCTCACAGGTAAAAAACCACGGTTGAGGCCCAATGTTGATCAGAACGAGACTAATAGGAATATAGGAAAGCTCGAGGAAAAAGGAATGGTCGGTATGTGCTCATAGGAAGAAAAACCCTCTGCACTTACCTTCCCTTGCTAAAACTAACCAGCGCCTTACTACCACGCTTTATCACGACCCCCAATTGTCGAGGGGGAAGCTACAACGCGAGCCATCGCTCTTGCACAGCTGATTCAGAACCCCATTCTGTTTGTCCATGTTGGATCAGTAGTATGTTGACACCGATGATCTAAATGGAAATCCGTTTCTAATGGAAGTAGCTTGGTGCAGCCAACGTTCGCCGAGCACAAACAATGGGCCTGCCTGTTTATGCCGAAACATGCCCTCAGTATTTCCATTTGACCTGGAACGACCTAGTAAGTATCCGTGTCCATAAGCAAAATTGGAACTTGGTGGCCTATTTACCAAGTTGTTTTGTAGAAGCGCTTTCATTCACCCACCTGTTTTGAAAACAGCAAGATGATTTGCTCTCCGCCCCCACCACCGAGTACTTCGGATCATGAAGAACTTTTTGTGTAAAGTCCGAATCCTCTCGAGCTGAAGGAGAAAATACTGACTAACCAAAAGTGGCCTCTCAAATGGTACATTCACCATCTACTCCTCCGATCATTGCCCATTCCGTTACGACCTCCCCCACGGAAAGCCCTCAGGTGTCCTTGAACATCCTGAGAGTATGGAGGGTGAGACAGTTAGCGAAGGTCATGACCTGAAGAAGTTATTGGAGCGGAAGCAGGGCGCATTCCGCTTCATTCCAAATGGGATCCCTGGCGTGGAGACAAGACTGCCCTTGCTCTATACCGGGGCGCTAGCAACGGGTCGCATCACTCCCCAGAGATTTGTGGAGTTGACATCCACCAACCCTGCGAAATTAGTAAGGATCAGGTTGAAACAATCTGAACTGTGTTGCGTAATTGACCGGCGTACAGTACGGACTATATCCCAAGAAAGGGGCGTTGATGCCAGGATCCGACGCAGATTTTGTGATTGTAAGCGACCATGCATGTAAGCAATATGAGAGTTCTTTAACCATTCATTGCAACTCTAGTGGCACCCGGAAAAAGCTTTTACACCTTTCCGTCTACATAACTCCATGCTGCATCATAATGTCGACTGTGAGTGGCATTGATCCAAGTCTTGCTGTGTGGTCAAGCTAACAGACTTCCCCGCAGACACTCCCTATGAAGGGATAGAGTTCGTCAACTGGCCTCGGTATACAATTCTTCGGGGTAAGGTGATGTGGGCAAACGGCAAGGCAGTGGGCAAGGTACGGGACGGACAGTATGTAAAGCGTGGGCCAAGCAAATTAAGCCATAAATCGCCCCGCGCTGATCAAGATCCCTACCGCGTCGCGAATTGGCTATATGAATAGCGCCAACATGGCCTACAACGTGGAAAGGATGAATGTGCTAGCGAATAGTGTTGGTGTTTGGTCGCTACCTCAGTAATCCTTTACCTGGGCGACTTGCGAGCATTGGATAAATAGCTATCGAAAGCACTTTAATTTCTCCATTCTCCATATTTTAGAATTGAATTCAAGACTTTGGGCCATTTACTGTATCGTTGATCCAGCCAAACAAAGTCACTCCAGTATAGAAGTATAGATCAGGTGAGCAGCCAATCACCGTTCCAAGCGCTTATCAGCCACGCGAAGATAAAGCGTGATAAGCCGCCTAAGCAGCGTTGGAATATCACTCCAACATTGACAGGGTTTCGAATGTTTCCTCTCCACTTTCGCCCGGTGCACTTTATTCAGTATGTCGGCTCATGTTCCGACTAGATTATCAACCGACAATCCTAGCTCAGATGATGAGCCCCCAGCCAAGGTGCGCCGCATCTCTCGTGCCTGCCTACAGGTAGGGTATTGTCCCTGCAGTGGTCCCATCTACGATCAACCAATGACAAGTCCTTGAAATTTAGTGTCGCGCTAGGAAGCAGCGGTGCTTGCCACCCTCTCTGGCAGCTGATTTACAGGCTCCATGCAAGCGATGCCAGAAATTGTCCATCACTTGTTCCTTTGAAACCGACCGACCGCCCACTTTAGATGTGACACAAAGTCCCTCACGTTTGGCGCAGTTGGTTGTAGAGCTTCACGCGCGGTAAAGTCAATCGTATTGGTATCGAGCAGGCAGAAGCTGAGATATTCGACAGAGTCAATCATCATGAAGCCCGAATTCGCGAACTAGAAAGAGGCTCTTTGCTAGGCGAGCCGGGTTTGCCGGACAAGGTGAAGAATGGAAATACCAAACCAGAAAATAACAGCCTGATCGCCGAGAGTCCGCAACAATCAATCTCACCAAGCCGAACTGGCGCGTCTCGCACTCCTGGATCAGCAGTAGATGGCATTGACTTGGGCGCACCCATTGCAACGCTTCGATCGCTAGGCGCGCTGGCAACAAACGAATCAAAATCGGAATATGAGCCGACTTCGTTGGCGAAGCCAATATTTGCAAACACCTTTGATCCCATATCCCAGGGTCTGCTTTCAGTGCACGAGTCGCAGCGTGCGATCGATATGTGCGTATTTCCCCACCCTACTTCGACAACACGAACTTGGACTGATTTCGACGTCCAGATTCTTCCAACACTGTCATCCTTCAGCCCCTGTGCTTGACGAAGACATCTGTCACTCGTGGAATGAGCCGGATCGCCACTCCCCAACCTTGATTCTGGCGATATGCTCGGTTGGAACGCGATTTTGGAATAATGACATTCGACAGTAAGTCGACCCCATCCGAATACCCGAGCAAACTGACACTTATCACCCAAAGAAGAGCCTCAAGGGATGCTGTTCATCCGAGCTTCAACAACCTCACAAATTTGCTCGATAAGGCAGTCTCCAGACTGCTTCTCCGGCCTACCCCGTCAGATGTGACCTTGGATTCCATCAGGGTGCTTCTTCTCTATGCTCAGTGGATGCCTTCCACTCGAGAGGATAAAGATGAGCTTGACAGTGGCGAAAATTTGTCTCGCTCGCCCAGTAGTCGATACAACGAGATCAGTGCCTGGGCTGTTCTGGGGCTAGCGTTACGATATGCCACTCTGTTGGGTCTCGAGCGGTCTGCTATAGCACCATTTCGAGAGCACACCAAGGACCCTTCCAAACACGACGTTAGCCGGCTGCGAGTATGGTACAATCTGCTTACCTGCAACTTCAATTTAATGCTCACCTCAGGTCTTCCTGCGTCGGTTGATCCGGCTTTGTCGGTACAGGTTGCCCAGACCTTCAGCTCGCACAGCAGAACGCAGTACCCAGGGGACGTTCGGGTGACTGCACTTGTGGAGCTCGTGGGGTTTGTTTATCGAGCGATGTGCAGCTGTGGCGATATTTCGGGACGTCGTTTGAAGGCACATAGTCTCCAGAAGTTGAACAAGGAGTTGGATTCATGGGAGAGGTAACCATTGTCTTCCTATACTTCAGACACAAAGCGTTGCTAACGAGCCTGACTAGAACCTGGTTTCCTATTTTACGTATGTTAGTGATCCGATATCATTTTCTATTACTGACCACCGTCAGGAAACACCGAATCTCAACATAACCAACTTCCCTTCAACTCTCTTCGAGTATGTCAAAACCTTGTGAATAGAAAAATTTCTCTCCAACTGACGACTGCCATAGTGGTATCGACTTTCCTTAAACAGCGCCTCTCTTGCACCATTACTCTCTGCCGCATCACAGCCGCCGGCAGACTCAATACAGGCAACACCCCGCCAGCCACTAGAAATTTGTCTGACAGCAGCTGCACAAATGATACTGTCCTTATCAGCCTATGGGGCAGACTTTGTCTGGCGACTGGATTCACAGAGTCCCTCAAGCTTCCCGGATGGCCCTTTCCATGCCGATCCCGGATCCATCGGCCGACTTTACTATGCGGTGGACTCGACCTGGATTTCATATACGTTTGCAGCGACATTCTTAGTCATTTGCTACATGAGAGGCATTATCGATGGTAGGGACCCCCGTCGACGTTATTCTTTGGGCAATGCTCTATGTCTAACTCCGATTCCATAAAAAGAAAATCTTCAGATATGCCCCCAGACTGAAAGCCTCCCCACGAGTACCACGCGCCTTCCCTCATCTTCCTGTGCCATTTTGGCCAGACTCCTTCATCTTGTGCTGGAAATATTCGATGGTGTCTGTCCGACCGCGGCTTTCCATTTTGCTCGTGACTTTCAAGGCATTGTTCGCTATGCTACTTCTCTTGTCATTGCCTCTGACCACGACAATACCCAAACTACCGAAGAAGTAAACGATTTGGCATTCCAGTCTCTTCTGGAATTCATAAATGATTCCGGCGTGGACTGGGCGGGAAGTCTTCTCGGCGAAACGGGCGACTTCACCGAATGGAACATGAACGGAATGCTTGCCGGGTAAAATCCTTATAGCTTGACCGACCGAGGGTTTCTATATATTATACTTGCAATTAGTTCCCACTTGCCTCTTTAATATCACGTTCTTTTCAGATCTTCATTTACTTCTCGTCATTGACCAACTCAAACAACACATCCTGAGCACCCTTCCAAAGAACCAATTCCCCGAGGGCACGAAGGTTCTCGTTCCCTTCAATGATCGTCAGGAAGTGATTCGCAGCTAGTGAGCCCATCTTGCTTGCAAAAGAGACGCCGCCGTAGCAGAAAAGAAACTCGGTTTCGGAAATTCCTCCCGGGTATAAGAGAATCTGGCCGGAAGCCGGATGGGCTGTATGGTTTTCAAAGGGAATCCCGAAGTCGGTCTCGCCCAACGGAATCCACATTGCCTCGCCGCTCCATCGGACATGGATGAGTTTCTGGCGATATGGGAGGAGCGAACAGAAGAGCTCGACCGTTTTGGGCGCAGCCGACTCGAAATTCGCGAGGAATTGGTGCGGGCCGGCGGTGATGCGGACGGTTTTTGCGGCTGCCATTGTCGTCTACAGAGAAGTTGAGTGAGATTGGGCGTTGTAGACAGCGCGCTTCTTTATGCCATGACTGACGCCGTTATCTACTCGGACGCGGTGATTGGAGTCATCGGCTGCGGGCCGCACGGCTGTCCTGCCGCGCATAGGCAATCTTATCACTGCCCTACTGAGCCCGAGCCTCAGTGGGGAAATTTAAAAGGATACGGCTTGCACTGTTGATAACATCGATTGGGAACGAATTTCTGTCATGTCTTTAGATCACATGTACATTCGCCAATACGAGAATACATGCCCTCCCCGGACGGGTTGCGCCGACGTTATCGAAGAAGGCCCGCTCAGCATCAAGCCAGTCTTCCAATCGGAAAATAGCTCTTTCGGCGCTGAGGTTTTTGGTGTTGATTGGAGCGAACCTGTTCCGGACACTATTGTGGCCCAGGTCAGTCATGGATCCGGATTCTTGCAGAACAGCCCGACTAACAATACATCAGCTGGTCGCTTTGCAAGACAAGTATGGAGTATTGATCTTTCGGAAAACAGGCTTGAACAATGCTCGCCACATTGCATTCTCACAAAAACTCGGCGACAAGCTTGAAATCAATCCTTTCTTCTATGGACGTGAGAATGACCGTCTAGGGGAGCCATTATTATTCGATGTGGCCAAGTAAGTCACGAGTTGAACACCATACAAATATACGGCCTAATACAACTATAGTATCGAGTTGGATGGCTCGTTGGTGAAATTGAACAGTCGTCGCTATCATCACAGTCTGGGAAATGCATTATGGCATACAGTAAGTGCGAAAACTCATCAGGGGGTCAAATAAATCTGACTAGTCTTCCAGGACTCTTCATATCATCAACAACGCTCGAAATATTCAATTCTTCTTTCCCATGGGAACCCTGTGGAGGGTGGATCTTGGACTCACTTTGCGGACATGCGCCGGGCCTACAGTGATCTTCCCCAGGCCAAGAAAGATCAGATTGAAGACCTCGTGATTGAGCATGAGTGTGTATTCTCCCGGCCCAGGCTGGCTATCTGGAATTCGCGCTAACTGAACTATATAGCCTTTGGCACTCTCGAAAACTAGCATCGCCGGCTGTATTCGGCAACCCCCTGCCTCATGAACTGGCAGCAAAGCCACCGGCATTCCACCGGCTTGTACAAGTAGCCCCCGATGGTCGCAAAACACTGTACCTCGCAGCCCATGCTAAGAGAGTCCTGGGCATAGATTTGGAGAAGAGTCAGAAGCTGATTTGGGAGCTTATTGGCCATTGCACACAGTCCAAGGTACATGGCCCGATTCCACCTCGTCGTTGGGCGCTGCTAACTGGTCTGTCATTGAAGTATGTTTTTAGTATGGAGTGGCTGTCTGGCGGTGACATGGTGTGGTGGGATAATCGGTAAGCCTGCAAATGTTTTGCTTGGATCAAAGCATTGCTGACGGTATCTTCAGACAATCCATGCATCGTGCTAATCCTTACACGGAACATATGACGGCAAGAGATGTGCGTCGGTCTACGATTTTGGATGACGGCCCGTTGGCATGTGGTGCTACTTCGGAAGAGAAAGCAGCTGCGGAAAAAGCCGGCGTCAATTGATATACGCTCCGCAGTGGCAGCATCGATATACTTATTCAACCTGATAACTCCATCTGTCGCTTCTTAGGAATGGGTCATCCAAGACCCTGCTTCAAGGTAATCACATGACTGGTGTGTATTCCTACTTAGACTTATGATTTCTCAGGTTGATTTTGGCTTTCTACGAAATTCTCCAAATCTTACTTCATTCCGCCTTCTGCTTCTTCATCCTAAAATTTGAAATCCCTTCTGCAATCCACACCCTGGTAAGCTGGTGCGTGCCTAGCCCCACACAGCATTTAGCTGAGTTCGAGAATTGAAAAAGGAGTATATAGCTGGCATCGAGAATTGAATGGGTGGGTCTCTAGAATTGGGAATCTCGCGCTAAACCCCTTTCGGATCCAATTCTCGAAGTTAGGTGACAGAAGTGGTTTAGCGCAATACGAATACCATTGTCTTAGCATACACCGCGTCACTTATTTACAGTACCCTACCACCTAATTGTTAAAGTGGGTCGTTTAGGCTAAGCCCTTCTAGACCTTAGCTGTTAGTAATATGTGTGTTTTGGAGAGGATGCTTCCTAGTAAGCACTAATATTTTGATGTGTTTTCAACCGTATAGAATACGATCTGGTATCGAGGTGGGACGTCCCACTTTAACAATTAGGTGGTAGGGTACTGTAATACACCCGCCTTTTTAAGTGTTTAGAACCTACCCGAGTACGCTCTACTCCGACTCACGAGGTATATAAGAAAGGGTATAGGTATCTACTAGATATCTCACAGATATCTGGGGGATACCTAGGCGATAATCCTTTGATTAGCTTATTCTCCATGCTTCAGTAGTTGTGTTTTCTTCCAAAGCCGAAAAGATTCAATTGTAAGACAATGGTATTTGTATTGCGCTAAACTGCTTTTGCTACCTGAGTTCGAGAATTGGATCCGAAAGGGGTTTAGCGCGAGATTCCCAATTCTAGAGACCCACCCATTCAATTCTCGATGCCAGATATAGTACACTCAGCCCCACAAGAAACCCTGCATTGTGGAGATCGGATTTCCTGCGAATTACGAGCGCTTGTTCCGTGTCCCCTCGTGCATCCTGGTTGCAGCCCACGAGAATCGCGCCCTCCAAGCTTCCCACGTCTGCCATATCAAGAACCATCCAAAAAACTCTGTCAATACAATATCCAATTCATATCTTATGCCGTCTCTCAAATGCCCACGCCTCGGCGCAAGGCCAGGTCCCCTGGCTCGCTGCCATTTCGCCCGAGATTCGGTTACTGATTTTATCTTTCCTGACCAACCGCGATAGAAAGCGCCTGCGACTCGCATGCAAAGTCCTCAGTGACGTGACGCCGTTATGTATCTCACGGGTGTTTCTCTCCGCTAATCCCCTCGATATCGAGGTGTTTCATGCTATCGTAGACCATCCCCAGTTTCGGCATCAAATCAAAGAGATAATCTGGGATGATGCGCGCTTTGTTTCAACGCCGCCCCTGTCAGATGACTACTGGTGGGAGGTGATAGAGGGTGGAATCCAAAGCTCGCCTCAGCTCCCCGAAATGGACTCTGATTCTGACTCTGACTCTGAACCCAACTTACCCTGTTGGTTCAGGAAAGAGTGCGAGAATAATATCCAGTTCATCGACCATAGGAAGTGCTGGGACCGGGATCTTCCCCACCACATCGCACGACAGAAACAGGTTGACGCGCAGATGACCCTGAATGATTGCTGGGAGCTCTATCAAAATTGCATAGAGCAACAGGATGAGGTGATATCTTCTGGGCGCGACGAGAATGCTTTTATCTACGGCCTCGACCGATTTCCAGCCCTGAAAAGAGTCACTGTTACACCCGCGGTCCATGGGTGGCTTTTCTCGCCGTTGTATGAAACGCCTATGATTAGGTCGCTTCCTTACGGGTTCAACTACCCTATCCCGCGAGGATGGCCAACAGCCGCATTCGGCGAGAATCCAACGATCCCGGTTGCATGGTCTCGGGCACCAGAGGCCTATAAAGAGCAATGGCACAGGGTCAGAATTGCTCTCCGCATTCTCGCTCAACACGAGCACAATATACCAGAGCTAAGCTTTGATTCATTTTTGCTCGTCACCGGCATCAATTAGTCTATGTTAGATCAACTAAGCGATGAATACAATCACTTCTTAGCTATCATGAAGCGCCCGCGATTCAACTATTCAAATCTGCCCTTGTTCTTTGGCGGAAATGGAACTTATTACTGGGCCCAACAAAGCAGTGGATACCTTTATCGCGCTCTCAGGGAAGCGAAGGACCTCGAATATATCAGTTTATCAACCACAATCGGGCCTAGCCCTATAGACCCACCGATTCTCTTAAAGAATTTGTTTCCTGTTGAACACTGGCCAGCCCTTCGCCACTTTGGTCTCTGGTGTTTCGATGCCTCCAAGTCAGACATTCTTGATCTAAAAAGCTTCTCCCGAGAAAGCTGCGCTCTCTTGAGTTTGGTCTTCATTATTTTCAAATTGGAGGGGACTGCTTGAATGACCTTCTCGAGGCTATACGCACAGAGCTTCGTTGGTCCGATGAAACCATCAAAGCAAGTGTTCGGATTGTTATGCCGGGATATGAGATCATGATGGGAAGGGGCGTCTGGCTGGAAGACGAGGTAAATGACTTTCTGTACGGCTCTGGTGAAAATCCTATGCAGGGACGGGATTTCAAAAATCCCAAGTTTGGGATGGGAACACTACGTGACCTGTTCGAGCCAGAGTTTACACGGCCCAACTTGGAACTTCGGCAACTTTTAGAACTAGGCATCATCCGGTGGCCATAGAGTAGACAAAGAGATCTATGAGAATCTAAGCAAACCACTATTATTCACACTCGGGGGGAAAGTACAGTATCGATGGAGCTGGCACCTTGGCTCCGCCAGGAAATTCGCAGATCAAACAAATAAATCAAAGCCTTGGGAATCATTCACGAAGATCTGCGAGGTGACAATGACATTTGGAATGAAGAACTTGGCCGGGCATTGATCATTGACTTTCACCGCTCCACATTGAAATGTCGACCGACTTTCCAGCGATTACGAGCAGTAAAACGACAACTATGTCAACCAGGGACAGAAGATGCAAAACGTCTTCGTGTGATGTGAAGCATTGTGATTATCTTGTTGGATTAGCAACCCGTCACAAAATACAATCCACACCAAAGCTCGAAGCCCTCGCTAGATAAGTCACCAATCTTTTGAGGGTATCCGTGCTGTCTTATGATAAGACTGAGTCGCCGACACGGATAATCGTTCTTTCACAAACCTGGCGGCATCATATCCCACCGAGGATCATATTTTCATGCGACACAGATACAGCCAACACGTGCAGCAGAAAGGGTCTACGAGCCTCAATAGCAAGAGTGCCCCAGCGAAGACGCATACAGCTCCCTGAATCTTGAATCTCGGGAGAGTAGAGCCTTTGGTGTATCGCATTCAACGACCTCGCCTCTCTGAAGGACAGCGACACGATCAAAACGATCCATGTTGCCAAATCGATGCACAATGGCAATGACAGTGCGGTTGGGGAACTCCTCGTCTATTACTCTCTGCATGATAATTTCAGTAGTTGTATCGACGCTAGACATCCACGGCAATTAGCAACAGCAAACTTGAACTAAACGTTCCAAAGAGGAATAGGGAAGCGGAGCACTTACGAACTTGTCACTTCATCTAGAATAACAATCTGACTGTCATTTGTCAATGCTCGTGCCAGTGCGAATAACTGCTTCTCCCCAGCTGACCAGCTCGTGGGCTGGAGATCCGCACTCAGACCGCCACCATAGGAAACCTTCTCCCACAGTCCGACCTTCCGCAAGGCAGTCTCAATCAACATATCTGATGCAGTCTCGGTGGGATCCAGATTATATTTTACAGTCCCGGGGATGAAGAATGGATCCTGCGGGACGACATTGATGCTCGAGCGGATATCACCGGGTTGTAAGCTCTGCAGGTCGCGGCCATCAATAGAGATGCTCCCTGATCGGACGTCTATCATTTGAAGCAGTGCCAGAATGAGGGATGTCTTGCCGCTCCCGGATGGCCCGCAAATTGCAAGCTTCTCGCTCGGTTTTATTGTGAGGTTGACATTCGTGAGGGCTGCGGGAGTGTTCAAGCTGCAGGTGGTGTTGTTGTTAGTACTTTTAATCGACAGTCGGTGTGGCTAGGCTGGCAAACCTGTAACAAGCAGTTACTTGATGAAAGACAACAGCTCCCCGGCTGGGCCAGCCATGAACAGACTGGAGGGTGTCTGTCGCCCCCTGACGGTGCTCAGTTGGAGTTGTGTCTAAAAATCGTTGTACACGCGTGACTGCGCCTATGGAGGTTTCGACTTGTGTCCATGAGGTGATGGCCTGTGCTAACGCGTCATTGAAGGTGAGAACAAGGTTCAAGGTGACGCCGATCTCTCCGGGACTGAATTTGTCATGCAAGCATGTGGTGATAACGACGATAACTACCGCCATGAGAGCCACCAGCAGATCAAGGATGAATCCTAGCCATTGTTGGATGGACAGAAGCATGTAATATGTCCGCTGTGAATTGTCGATATGCTCATCGCATGTTAGTTGAGATTGGCTCTGCCAATGATATGCCTTGATCGTCGAAATTCCTGCGATCGTCTCGGTGAAGTGCGTGTAGAGGGGTGACTTTGCCTCAATTTCAAGCAGTCGCACTTGTCTTGACGTTCGTAAGTAGTACCGTTGGATGAACCAGATGACGACCAATAGGAGAGGCATTGTGAGAGCGAAGTATTTGCCGACTACACAGAGGAGTATCGCTTTGATGAGGCAGAGTGAGGCCGCTAACGGCGGGTTGGTCTCGATTAGAGGAAGGCAGCTTTGATGGCAAATGGATACAATGGGCCGCATACCTCCAGTGAATCCGATTGCAAACATTGGAAGCTTCATATCAATAAGGTCCATGTCCTGACTGAACCGATTGGCTGTGACGCCACTATCTGTCTTTTGGAAGAAGCTATATGGGGCGTTCAAGGTGGCTTTCAAGAGATCCGAGTGCAATGCGTGGGCTGTATTGTTTATGATACCGATGATGAGCAGACTTTCTTCGAGTTTCAGCGCGAGATATCTATACAACTTTGAATTGGGAATACTCACTAGCAACCAATGATGTAAAAGCTTATATTCAAAAAGACAAGAGCGGCGTAAACGCCCAAGTAATATCCTGGGTTTGAATTCGGCCTTTTACCATTCGCTTCAGACCACCACTGAATCCAAATTGCTAGAACACATCAGACTCATATCATTTGTCAATAGGCGAGACATTTGACTTACTGACGAAGTTACTGAAGAAAGCACTGACTAGACAGCAGAATAGAAAAAAAGCAGGCTTCCATCGGCCCGCTCGACTGATATAGTACCGGTAAGTACTCCAGGTACCATCTCGCCTGGAAAGATCTTCTTCTCTAAAATCTGCTGGGCATGCCGGGGCTGATTGTCTGGGCGTGGACTCAGTTATTGGGGGTACACCTTCGATCGTTTCACCACCTTCGTCACTTATAAGTTCCATGGCTTCAAGGTTGTCTGAAGGATGTCTCTTGGCAATTTCCGGCACATACGATATCACGTCCTCGTAGGATCCCATGGCAATAACTGACCCTCCTTGGAGAACAATCACCTGGTCGGCGAACGGGGGCACTGTAATCGAGTTATTAGGCAAGCTGCAGAGAGAAAACAATGTCAGTTGAGGTTAGGAGATCATACGAGCACGAGAAGTCAGTATGACTGAAATGCCTGCTTGTCGACAATAGCCATCTTTCCCGAACAGGTTACTTTGAAGAAGTTGTATGTTCTTCGAATCCAAGCCACTCCAGACATCGTCCAGTATGAGAACCGGTAGCCTGGAATAAATAGCTCGAGCAAGAGCCTAGGCATGCTTGGTCAGTTATCGCACGGTCGTCCGTTAAGCTATTTTTAACTAGCATTATAGACTTACGACTCGCTTCTTCTGTCCCCCACTCAGCGCAATCCCGTTATTCCCGACCAAATACAGATCGCCAGCCGGAAAGGCTTGAAGATCGTGGGTGAGAGCAGCCATCGAAAGACAGAAAGTATACCAGTCCTTCTCGTACTGGCCATTCACACCGATGATGTTGGTTCTGATAGTATCGTTGAGAATCCAGGGTGTTTCAGCACAGTATCCGACCGCGGAAGCCGGCAAATGAGGGTTACATTTCGCGAGGGTAGTGTCATTCAGGATGGTCTCCACTAGCGTGGTTTTCCCTGAACCAGAAGGGCCAACTATTACGGTTATTCCCTTGTTGGTGGTAAGGTTGAGGTTCCGGAAGATTGGGTCAGACTCCAGCGACCAGGCGATGTTGACTCTTTTCGTTGACGGTGAAACACTGTCATCGGAATGAGGCTCCTTCGGCGCTACGGAGCGATCGGATGCTTTGAGTGAGACTACTTCATCAGAACGAGGCCCCGTTTGCCCCTTTGTCTGACCGCCTGGTACTGTGCCCTGACCAGACTCGGAAAGATAGGCATCGATTCTGTTCAGACATCCCAAGCACTGCGCAAACTGGGGCAACGATTGGATAAACGATAGGAGACGGCTGGTTAGGATAGAAATCAGAGATAAGGATGTAAAAGCCCGGGTGGCAAGTAGTGAGCTGTCTCGCGTCACTAAGGAGATTACCGTGTAAACGGTGAATGTCGCGTAAGGGGCAAAGTCTGCTGGCAGATTCGCTATAACCCACTAATTGTCAGTATTGTGTTATTTAGCGCTGAGTGTATGCACTCACAAAGAGTGACAGTGCATATCAGCAGCTTGCGAAAGACCTCCGATGTCTTCAACTCCGCTTCTCTCAGATTGGAAACTGTTGTATAAAGCGCCTCATTCAGCCCAAGCATTTTGATCGCCTTCATATTCCCGAGCATTGTAAGAGTCGTTGTCATACGCCGTTGGACTCGGACAACCCAGTCTTTCTGTGCGGGGACAATGTGCCTGGAGACGGGTACGATGCCCAGCATGCATACTTTGTTTCGTGGAATCGATTAGCGTACAGTTTATGGTGAGTGAAAGACAACGGCATGCACAAACCTACGGAGACGACAATTGGCACCACACATGTCAAACCAACCTCTCGCTCTAAGAGGTAAGCGGCTAAAGCAATTTCGATAACAGATATCCAGCAGCCATGGAATGATTGCAAGCTGTTACATATGCGCTCCGCGTCAGTTCCCATGAGGGTGACTGCCTGCGAGTCACTGAGTTTGGACTTGTGTAATTCCGTGGTGCGCTGGTAGATGACAGACATGAGACCAGCTCGTGTCATGCTCATGACACGATTGACCAGTCGCCCGTAAACTGCCTTTGATATCTGTGGTCAACAGATTAGAGAGAGTCTTATAAACCATCTTTAGTGATTGTCGGTCGGACTTACAGCCATCCCGAGATATACCAGTATGAAAGCTCCTACGAGGGCCGTCCTATATTTCTTGACAGGTGGCGAGGATCCTTGCCCCGAAAGACCAATCGCAGCCTTGATGAGAAATGGCTGACAGATTGTGAAGCCACCGAGAACCAGACGTGGCGGGATACATGCGGAGATGTCCCAAGCGTAAGCAAGAAAGACCGCTTTCAAAAGCCGATAGCGAGGTCTGCACTGACTCCAAGCCTCTTGTAGCCGAAGACGGGCTCTATGGCCCCGGAGTGGATGGTCTACAGGGGAAATCTCTTCAGCCTGGAGGGTGCGGGAATAGCCCTGTCGTAAGATGGGCAATACCCAGACAAAGAGACTACGTCCCCAGAATCCAAAAGCCTCTTCCCGAGAATACTTTGACTTGAGCGAGCTCGGCCGGCAGATGCCTCCCCCGCATGATTCGAGCAGAGCGACCAAGACGGTCAAAATGTAGTTTGCTGTCCATAGATTCCGCGGCATATCAACATGAGGACTTAGCCAGAGTGAGCGTAGTCGTGGCAGATAGATGATCACTAGGATGCTATAATAGACCTCAAGGAGGGAGGATGTCTGCAAGGAGCGTTGTGCGCCTAGAACGGACACCAGTACTGCTCCCACTGTGGCGGTTGTGCTTGTGACCCCTGCAGCGGAGGATATTGTGGTGTGCAATATTTCATGTCGATTGCCGACGATAGTATACACAACGTGCAAAATGCACAATGTACATAGACAGGACTAAGAAGAGGAGTCAGCAATTGAATTACTGTCTTTTGGTCGGCGCTCACAATTTTGAAGGCCCCCAACTTGGAAGAGAGCCTCTGCACTGGGTGTCGGGAGAGTTGCCATATTCGGCCCGGCAAGAATAGTACGAAGATTATGGCAGGTAGAAGAATGAAAATTGCATCTTCAAACAAAAAGGTGAAGTCAAAGTCTCGACAATTGACATTGACCCGTGGACCGAATTGATCATCGCTCCTTGGTAGACAATTGGATCTCGTAGTTCGTGCATACATCATCGGTTAGTCCAGTCGGGTCTAACCACTCAGTCCGACCGCATCAGATGAACGTGACTGCTCTACCAGTATTTATCAAGGTTGTCAAAGGTATGTAATCAGTTGTGGGCCGACGAAGTGGCGAGTAGTATTCCACCCCTTCACCCGGCGGTAGCAAAGCATTGATGGAATATATCTTGTATGGTTGGCCGGGCAATTTGGAATAAAAGCCATGAGCTGCATGCCAAGCCAATGGGTACAGCGCATTACTGCACGACGTAATGCAAGAGTTGACTTTCATCACACGAGCTCTACATGGACGAATAGGGGCAAGACCCGTAGAATCGATGGGGTGATGTGATGCCCATTCACTGGTGTCGGGAATAGTACAGGTGTAGACACACCTTGAGACATATAAAACCTGCATGAGAGACTGGAGCCTCCATTCCCAGAATCAACGATCGCTCTTCATCGAATAAACAATGTCTTCATCATCACCGATTCGAAAAGTCATCATCATCGGTGCTGGCGGCCATCTCGGCCCACATTTAGTGTCGGCTTTTGATACGGACCCTCACTTCCAGGTTTCCATTCTAAGTCGTGCTTCGTCCGACTGCAGTCGATTCCCATCGCATATTCCATCCTACTGTGTCGGAGACAACTATGACACAAGCGAGTCCGAACTTGTCGAATTACTCAGGGGTCAAGACGCGATCATTAGCGCGATCGCTGCACAAGCCGTGCTGCAGCAGAAGACGATCATCAACGCTGCCCTCAAGGCTGGGGTGAACTACTTTGTGCCATCGGAGTTCGGACATGACACACGGAATGAGCAGGCGGCGCAGCTACTTCCCCCGTTTCTTGTCACGCAAAAAAGACAGATTGTGGAGTACCTCCAGAGCAAGGAGGTCGAAGGGTTGAAATGGACCGCTTTTGTAACTGGACCCTTCTTCGAGATGTAAGTGGTTTTTCCCTCGGGAATGGGAAACATATACTCTTTCTTTGTTTCCTGCCCAAAATAAAAATGAAGAAGCGAGGCGCTTACGCCCGTTGTTCGCAGCGCTGTTCCCCATTTTCTAGGATTCGACTTCCGGAGGAGGCATGCAACGGTCCTGGACGGTTATGGAGATCACCACTGGTCTACGACAACTCTCAGCACTACCGCTCTGGCAGTCAAAAATGCTCTGTTGGAACCCATCAAGACCACTAACAAATATTTGTTCATTGACTCTTTCAATATCTCACAGAACGGTATTCTGAGCGCACTGGGAACTTTGACCGGAAAGTGGGACGTGAGCTACCAAAATGCCGAAGAGGAGAAACGGCGGGCGTTGGAGAAACTATCTCAAGGGAACTACAGTGGTCTCCCGACACTCATGCGCTACGTTACTTGCGTCGAAGGGCGTGGCGGGGATTACATGAAATATGAAGCAAGTGCGAACGGCTTACTTTTCCTGCCGGAGGAACGGCTAGAAGACGCTTTGGAGAAACTGGTAAAATGAGATTCAGATTGAAACTGCCTGAGTTTATACATCAACAAGTATAAGTGCAAGTCCCACCAACGCGTAAAGTAAACTGCCCAATATCCACACTAGCCCAGCTGCTACCCCACCCATTCTTAACCCAGAGCTGAAAGCTTTCGTGAAGCACAGACTGCCCAAGGTACCTCCCACCATCTGCAAAATCTCAATCGCGGAGTAGAGTCTCGCGGTTTCCTCCCGTTTTACCAAAGCAGTGATGAGGGATCGTATGGCCAGGGCAAATCCCGCTCCAATGGCATGCAAGCATATGCTAGGAATCAAAAATATGACTGATGGAGAGAGACCAACGCCAAGTGACCCCAGGGTGAGAGCAAAATCACTGAAACGCGCAACCTGAAGATCTCTCCTTGGTAGGGGCAGAAAATGCAGAACTTTCGAGAGAAATGGGAGTAGAAAAAGAAACACAGGGATGGTGATCGCTATGTGGAGGGAAGTCAGCAGATTAGCTCGTGCCAATGTCCAACTAAAGCGTGTCGAAATATACTGAGTCAAGAACGAAGAGGAGCTCTGCGCAAACTGGACTGTAGCAAAGGAGAATAGGAGCAGAAGAAGATGGCGGTTCAAGATGAAAAGGTAAGGATGGATGAGACGTGCAATCTTCCTCGGCACTAGAGGATATGCGGATTCTGACTTCCAGGGGGTTTCGCAGGATGATAGTGGCTCATCCGAGCACGATGGTGCCATTTCTGCTGTCTTCACCCTGCTCATGGTCTCAGGAAGAGAAAGCGCACAACCTAGCCCGATTGTGACGATCCCACAACCGAGTAGCAACGGTATCCAAGGGTTCAGCGTCATTAATTCAGAGCTAATTACACTAGCGAGAAAGCTCGCAATCTGGCTGGCAAGTCCGACTCGAAAGAATAGTCTTGCACGTTGCTGATCTGTAGTGAGATCAGCCAACATTGTCCAAATTACGACGAGGGCGACTGATGGTCCTCCGCCTATGATCCAACTGAGAGCGGCGAGCCAGATAGCACGGAGAGGCAGAACATCAGAGAACCACAGGACGGAATTGGTGATGACTGAATTGAGCAAAAATCCAGGAATAGTGAGTCGGATAGCTCGCCGGCGACCATATTTATCTGCCAATATCCCGTACGGAATAGCACAGATGGCACCTGTGGCACATGTCAACATCAATGTTTTGCCTCTGCCTCCAGACCAAGATTGACAGACATAATAAACCCTCGAGCAAGTCAGAATATCCTTTCACCGTGGCTACTTCCGTCTGCACCGCTGATATCTTGCACAGGTGTTCTGGGAGATGACCCGACACTGGCAGCCGAGCTGGGTCGTGTCGACGCCAGTAGTTATCGCAAGCGATGGTCTCGATCAGTCGCACCATGGGGCCTGGGATCATCTGTCCACCAATTTCAAAGGCTAATAAAATCATGATCAATGTAATTAAAAGGCGAAAACGAGTGCGCGGGGACAGCTCCGAGTCCGAGTCACCACAACATTCCGATTGACCCGGCACGGGCGGGTCACTGGGCTGCTGTGAGAGGAACGAGGTATTTTCGTCATCGCCCCGAGGGCTAAACTCTGGCGGCGAGCCTGACATGCTCATGGTTGGTAATACGAAGGAAGTGCGGGAGAAAAAAAAGGAAAGTGCTAGAATGACTGACTTCTCAGAATGCACAGCCAGCGCGGGGTCTCCTACGGGCGGGAGGTGTTCCTTGTATCGACGTTCGAGAGGTGATCACAAACGAAGCCAGAAGAGAAGGAGCGGCGACCACATCCCCCCAGCCCCTTGCGAATCTGGCCGATGACGATCCTTGTGTGACAGTGGCGTCAATTTTACTGCCTGAGCACTCTGTGCATGTCATGCATGAGTCCTCTGTTTGTGTAACACCGCATAACGCATTATGCACAGTGTGGCCAGGGGATGGTTACAAAATTGTCGAGGAAAGTGGGTTCGCAAAATACGCCCGAAATGGTCGAGGAATCAGGGACTTTCCACCCCTTTCCGCCCGCATCAATAACACAGCCGCCGATGAGAGCTGACTGGCCAACCCGTGCCGCCGATGAACAAAGAGACACGCCACCCCCGCGGCACCCCTGCCCGGCCCGGGCCGAACCCCCCGGCCCTCACAACACATTACACCCCCTGCCGCACATGCCGCACGTCAGACGGGCAACAGGGAGGAGAAGGGAGGGGAAGGGAAGGGAAGGGAAGGGAAGGGAAGGGAAGGGAAGGGAAGGGAAGGGAAGGGAAGGGAAGGGAAGGGAAGGGAAGGGAAGGGAAGGGAAGGGAAAGGAAGGGAAAGGAAACACCGGGGAAAAGGCGATTGGGAAGTTTGGCACTACAAGAACATAAGATTGTGGACAAGAACTGGGGATCATGTACAATAGAAACAGGCACGGGACGGCCCGTGCCGTCAGCGACTCGGAACTACTCCCTATAAACGGGCCGAACATCCAAACCCTAAAGGGATCTGCAAGCAGGAAGTATGGCCGTGTACTATTATTACGTAGACTTGTAATTTTGAGATCCTTGCAGAAGAAAGTCCTATAGCATTTCAATACTATTTCGACACACAGAATCGCCCACGTGCATTTTCCTTTCCTTTCGTAGAGCGATCGTTAAACCTGAGCTATCTTGAGGCCTGTTTCCACTGACGGAATCAATTTCCCTCAGGCCGATGGTTATGATGCATATGTGGATCATGAAGCCCCTCCCCTTCCTGCACATGCTGTTCGCCTAATTTGATACCAAGTTCGTAGTCTTGTTTCTTCCAAGGCGCCGGCCACACAAAAGCATCTGTAGGAACAGGCATTGCATCGAATTTGTCGGCGTCAACGGCATTTTCACGTTGCCAGTCCACTAGCGCATTGAAGTCGCGACATTTCCGATTCACGCTGAAGTCTGGCCACGGAGCCTGACGGTCTTCTACCCAGTCCAGGGTCAAGACCTCAGTATTGGCATTGCATTGGAGGTTTTGAAGTAATATATCGGTGCAATGGCCAAGATGAATCCACCACATCTTATCTTTCACGTCCAACTCGGGCTCATAGCCGGGGTAGTCCTCAAAAGCGGCTTTGCGGAGTAGGTTCAGGCAATGGATTTGCTATACATTTCCCATGTCAGTCAATGTAAAATACCGTTTTCTGTCCGCTGTCGCGGAAAAAACTGAAGATCTTACATGCATCACATCGAGCTGGACCATGTACGCATTATCTCCCATGCCCCAGTATTCATCATCGAAGCGAGCAACTGTCCCGGGGTCTTTGCCCAGCTTGATGATCTGCTCGCGAGTGACGACATGTGTCAAGACTTTTTCATATTGTGCCCAAGTTGCGTCGTTTTCAGCACTGGGCTCTTCACGAGCAATCGAGACCTCTGGTAAGGCAAAAAGCGTCCCGTTTATCGTTGAGGTATATCGTGGAATCTCTATATCATCGAGGATCGGTGCTATAACGCGCAACAACCTCGTTAATTGGGAGAAGCAATTTGTTTAGCAAGGGGAGACTTACACCACCATGAAATTGGCCTGAGAACGGCATTCTTCTCGTTACCTGGGAGGCTCCTCGTAGCAGTGAAGACCAGGAAGATGGTAATGCTCAGTATGATCACGTTCGCAATCGTCAAACAGATCCAGGCTCTTGGATGAGCCGACTTTCGTGCAAGTCTCCCCTTCGGTAACAGTTTCTCTGACTCAATATCTTCCTCATCGCCATCATGACTCTCAGTTTCGAGGGCATGGAACTCAGGTTTTTGATGGAAGTATTGCCAAAGTTCTGAGAGGCCCATTTTGTTTGCGAGTGTGTTGTGAAAAGCCAAAGGAGAAATTCTTGACACCAATAGAGAGCATCAAGCTGTCCTTTGGAAAAAGTATCAAGTGTCGGAGGGATTGCTAGGATGATGACCACCGATTAGTGTCTACCCTGTTGCAATACCAAGGACGACAACTACCTTCCAAAAAATAATCGACGGCGCTTCCCCCGCTCCTCGCATAGATGAACAAGGTGGTGTAGCTGAACCCATAAGTGATGGAACATACAGGGCATGTGTATGCAAGAAGTGATGGAACATACAGGGCATGTGTATGCAAAGGACATATCACGCAATAACAGTGACAAATCACTAGTCTATGTGATATCAGGATGTAATCTGTTATGCAACTCTAGACGAGTGTATCAACCCTCATGATAGTTAGTCTAGCGTTGCTAGGGATTTGCATACAATAACGACTAAGTACACTGTCTGGCCAAAACTAAGCCGATATGCCAGCCGAGATCACGATATACCCACCTGTACTACAGGTACACAGTCCAGATCACAATACCTGGTCAAGATCACAATAAATTGGTGATCCTACCCTCTCACTGGTTGATTTGTAGAATCCCCTTCGAAATCACTTCAGATCACTCACTATGAAGGCCTAGTACAATATGATAGTATAGTATTATGAGTATAATGGTAGGATCTAGCTAATATGGCGTTAATTCAATCGCTGTTATTTTAATGTCTTATACTACTGCTGCTTTGGTATGTAAATCAAAATGGCATATCTTGATGCCCGATGATAGATAATGGTGGATGGGAATTGGATATATTTTCAGATGGTAGGATGTAAAGGTATATTTTGACATGATGCCCATGCCAGTAGGGTAGGGTAGGAAGGCCAACCTTACCGTACACAAAAATACTGTAATATACAATAGCGCGGCGCTAATGCCAGTGACTGTGGGGATATCGGCGAATATGTGGCCAGACAGTGCAGTTGTCAGGCATGGAGCTGAGCGCCACTTGAATGATCTGTACTAGGAAGAACTATGGACTCTCTACTATCTAGGACATAAAGTAGACGACAGAAAAGAGCACGCTTCATGGCTTATAAAGAGCCGTAGTCCTGCCTCGAAAAACAGTCATCAATCATCAAATATCACTTTATCTTGTGGCTCTTATCTGGCCTGCCTGTATCCTCACCAACATCAAGATGCGTGTTCCTTACCTTTTTGCTTTCCTTGGAGCTGCAGGAATTGCCTTGGGGCTTCCTGTCTCTGGTAATGATCAGCTAGAGTCGGCTTCTGAAGAGGTCGACAAGCGTTTCTACTACACCAATTATGAGGCCCCGGAGAAGCGCGACGAGAATCTCGACAAGCGTTTCTACTACACCAACTATCAGGCCCCGGAGAAGCGCGACGAGGATCTCGACAAGCGTTTCTACTACACCAACTATCAGGCCCCGGAGAAGCGCGACGAGGATCTCGACAAGCGTTTCTACTACACCCATTATGAGGCCCCGGAGAAGCGCGACGAGAATCTCGACAAGCGTTTCTACTACACCCATTATGAGGCCCCGGAGAAGCGCGACGAGAATCTCGACAAGCGTTTCTACTACACCCATTATCAGGCCCCGGAGAAGCGCGACGAAGAGGCTGTCGAGGCTGCATGATACCTATAGTATCGAGCCTAGCCAGGCCCGGCCACAAGAGCAGTCACAAAGCTTTGACGCGCTGCTGGCCAAGGTATATACTCTGTTGCTTCGGGTATGAGTGCGCCTTGCTCTACTTCGTTCGGGGAAGATCTGGGAACAATGCACGGCTTTCAGAATGGAGTGTGACTCGCAGATTGTGTCAATTGTTGCTGCTTTTTTATGAATGAATTCTTTGATTAGTGATCTTCCTAGCTCTCGCCATTTCCCATAACTGTGTATGTTTTGTTTCTAGTCATCATTGGCCTGATAAGCGGTATTTGCTCTTTCGTATGCCTTCCGCCAGGCTTAGACCCGTACAGCTAAGCAGGCCTCTAGCCCTATTCTCCACACTCTGTGGCTCTAAATAGTATATACGAGAAATTTGTCTCATAGGTTTCTGAATATAGAAAAGAGATCCCCACCAAGGTTAATCTGCCTATTCAAGTGTTGGTTAAGAGGAGTTCGATCGCTGAGCATAGGGTAGGCCTAACAAGCGCAGAGCCAACGCCTGAAGAGGAAAGCGATACTCCGCCAGCGCAGCAAAAGCTACTCCGAGCCGAGACCGCACCCTATTTTATACAAGCAACCCACCTTTCCTTAAGAAGTCCGTTCAAATCTTGACCGCACCTAATTACATTAGCGGCTCTGCCTCTGAATATGTACGCGGGTGACTAAGTTTACAAAAATAGTGGCAATGTGCGAATAGTTTACTGGATTGACTAGTGATCAAATATGGTAGAGATATGTGATGACTTTGGTTCTGAATGTCAGGCCAGTGCGGCCAACCAATAGGGCTCCGCATATGTACTGGGTTCGGCATGTCCCATTTACCGGTCTTTTGCACCTCAAGCCTTGGCGGATAAATAGCTTGATGATCCCAGAGAAAGTTTTCAGGTCAATTCATCTCACTCGTCTCTTTCCATGACCGAGATTTTTGGCTCTAGCCTTCCTATAAGACTGCCGTATATTGAGCATCAGCAGCCAGAGCACGGAGTGGATAATGGACGGATGATGCCTAGTAATAGCTGTCATTGGAGACTTCGGTCTGCGTAAATTTCACTAGTCCTTTGGAAGCCCAAAGATCCCGGGCGATTTTAGTAGGCGATTAGCCAAGCTTAAGGGATAAAAGATCGCAGAGCACTGTTCCGTAGACAATTCAGCCTTTGTCGTTCGAGTTCTACTACTGAGCCAAATCGATGTGGAATCTAGAGGGGTGACGATGGCGTTGTGAGTGACGACAAGCGCAGCGATTTACATCACCAACACAAGAACCTAACGAGTCCCACTCCGCTGGATCTTGGCAAGGTTGATCATATTCGATAGTGTCTTGTGGGATTTGTCTCCACAATCTAAGGTTTAAATACACGTTCCAGGAATCCTTTGAACACAATTCATTGTCGTAAAAAAAATGCAATCCCCCAGGCTTGTTGAGTCGAGCGCTGAACATGGAGGACTTGATATAGCCGAGACGGTACCCGCCAGTTGACAACCTAGTCCAGAATGGGTGAGGATGAGAACTAGACAGCATATCATGATGTTTATGCTGGTCGAGGGCTGTGTTTCGAGTGAATGGCTTAGACTTTAGTTCAGTAAGATTTGGGCAGCCCGAGCACTCTCTCCCCAATATAATTACAGATCATCTCGCGACTCACTGGCGCAATTCGAGGAATCAACACTTCGCGCAAGTATCTTTCCACATGATATTCCTTCGCATAACCCATCCCTCCATGCACCATGACAGCTCGCTCACAAGCCTGAAACGCTGCTTCAGCGCCCAGATACCTCGCCGTGTTCGCATATTCCCCAGACGAATATCCCTCATCATATAGCCGCGCGGCATGGTATATCATCAATCTAGCCGCTTCGAGCTTCATCCAGCTGTCAGCCAGCGGGTGTTGGATAGCCTGGTTTTGTCCAATAGCTCGCCCAAAAACGTGTCTCTCGCCTGCATAAGTGGCTGCTCGTCGAATAGCGGCATATCCAAGGCCAAGAGCTTCGGCTGCGATCAGGATACGCTCAACATTCATCCCATGTAGGATCATCTTGAATCCCTCGTTCTCCTGGCCGACCATGTCGGTCGCTGGAACGCGCCAGTTATCGAAAAAGAGTAAGTTGGTGTCGACAGCTGCGCGCCCCATTTTGGGGATCTCAGTGATATCCACAACCGATGGATCAAGATCGGTGTAAAATAGTGAGAGACCTTGTGATGGTTTACTGACTTGGTCGAGAGGGGTCGTGCGCACTAGAATCAAAATCTTGTGCGCGTTTTGTGCCGTGGAAATCCATATCTTTTGACCGGACAAGATGTAATAATCACCATCTCGTCGAGCCGTCGACTGAAGCTTCAACGTATCGAGGCCGGTATTGGGCTCCGTGACGCCGAAACATGCTCTTTCTCGACCTTGAACCAACGGCTCAAGCCAGCGACGTTTCTGTTCGTCCGTTCCAAATTTTACCACCGGCTCCAAGCCAAAAATATTCATGTGTACTGCAGAAGCCGCAGTCATTCCTCCTCCCGACTCGGATAAAGTCTGCATCATGATTGCAGCTTCAGAGATACCCAGGCCCGATCCCCCGAATTCGGGCGGGATGCAGATTCCTAGCCAACCATCATCGGCGAGCTTTCTATGAAGGTCGACAGGAAACTCTTTCTTTTCTTCTTGCTTTAGCCAATACTCATCGGGGTAATCGGCGCAGATTTTTGCGATAGCTTCACGGACAGTCCGTTGAGAATCAGTAAGGTCGGGATCGTGTGCTTGCAGATACTCTTTTGCCCGAGCATGAAGAAGTCGTGGAAACCTCAGATAATTTCCAGAGAGGTCATGTTGTAACTGAGGCCGTCTACTCCACGATTGAGTCGCACGTGATCTGAATGCTAGATAGGCTGGTTGGCTCTCGATGGCCCATTGGTAGTTACGGTCCCCACTCGTGATTGGCGACCAGCATGTCCGTAACAACTAGTACAGCGTCCCCCACGAGAATTGCTCAAACGACACGCGGAATTGCTAGTTCGACACGCGCTATTTTAAAATAGTTTAGCGTAGTAATAGTAATACTATGTCAACCCAAAACGGTGGTCCGAGTACCATCACATTAGGGTATTGTTATAATAAGTGAGCGTAACCGCGCTATAACGTATTTGTATATAGTTCCCTAACTATTTTAGTTTTGATTAGACTATATAGAATTATAATATCCGGTGGATCCTATTTATATATTAGCTTAGGGGTATTTTAATAGCCCCCTAAGCCCTTATCCTATATTCTTTTCTTCTCTAGAATTATTATTATTATTAATTTATATTATATTCCCTCCTTTTTAATTCTATTACTCTAATTAGCCTATTTTATATACTCTATAGCTATATAATTATTAATAGTTATAAGCTTAATAGTCTACTAATAATTAGAGTATATATAATATTAGTATATTAATTCTATTAGTAATCTCTCTTCTTATTATTTAGCTTACTATATCCTATTCTACTAAAGATATTAGCTCCTATTAATTCCTTAAGCTAGACTATAATAAAAATCCTCTAGGATAAGTACCTTTATTTTAATACTTAGTAAAGATTATAGATTAGCTATATTAAATCTCTAGTAATAAAGGAGAGGGTTTAGTATTATATAAACCCTAATCTTCTTAAATAAGATATATAAAAAGCGCTAGTAGACTTAAAGGATACTTTCCTATTACTTTTTAAAATTAATCCTATAGTAATATTCTTTATAAAGCTAAATAAAAAGAATTAGACTAAATATTAATAGTTAATTACTAAATTTAATAAGGAATAATCTTTTAATAAATAGATTTATACTAAAATTAATAAAATTAATACTTTACTATAAAAGAATATTACTCTAGAGTTCTACTATATCCTTAAGAGTAAAAATATCTTATATATTAAGCTTATTTAACTAACTTAGTAATTTATACTAAAGAGAGATAATTATTATTAATAAATCTAAAATATATAGAGAGACTTAGTAAAATACTTTATTAAGAGTATCTTAATAGATAAATAGCTTACTATATAATTAAATTTATATAAGAAAAGTAAGACGCTAAAGATTCTAGATATTATCTATAAGAATAAAAATAATAATCCTAAAGATAGGAATACTATCTATAATTTCTTATAGATTATTAAAGTAATTAATAATATATTTATATATATATAAAGGAAAGATTTAGTAGACTAGCCTATAAAGAAAATTACTTTCTATAATATATTATTAATATACTAAAACTATTAAAATACTAAAGAGATTACTTACTAAAATATTAGTAATATAATATTTATAGCTACTTTAGGTAAATATTAAAATATATCTAGGAATCTTTAGAACTTATTTAGATCTTAAAATAGTTATATATATAAAGTAAAAAGATATACTTAGAAGTAGTATTTTATTATAAATCTCTCTCTAAGACCTTTAAAATAAGTTTTATATAAATCTACTAGAAAATATATTAAAAAAATATAAAAAAGCTTAGTATAAAGAAATAATAGAAGATAGCTAAAGTAATAAAGAATAATATTATTAATATAATATCTAAGAAAACTATCTAGTTAATAATTACCTATAATAGTAATATCCTTACTAATATAATTATTTTTTTTACTATAACTATCTCTCTATATATATTTAATATTATCTTAATCTATTTACTTTTAATATACTAGATTATTAATTTAGATACTAATATATATATTTATAATAACTATAATTACTTCTATTTCTTTATACCTAACTAATAACTTATAATACTAGAATCTAATAAATCTATTACTCTAGAATATAGAACTATAAAAATTAGTATTAATTATCTTAGATTAGGAGATATTTAGATAATAATATAAAATATATAGTATATATTAGGGTTCTAAACTAATATTATTTTAGTATTTAAGATTAAGAAAAATAGATATTTCTTTAATAGTAAAGGCCTATAGATTACTAATAAAATAAGAGTAGTAGTAAGCTATATAGAATAATATAGTCTATATTTATTAGAAGAAGACCTAATAATTATACCTTTAGTATTTATTACTCTTAAGAAGTTAGTAAAGCTATTAATTTCTATTATATTACTATATATTTAGTATAAAAAACTTAGATATATTTATACTCTATATATAAAGATATTAGTAGAGATAATTAATAATATAAAGATTAATCCTAATACTAATAAAAATATAGTAATAAGTCTAAAGATATATAAAATATATATAATAAGTAAAATAAAGAGATAAGTCTTATATAAACTAGCTAACTAAGGATATATCTATAAGAGATTTAGTAAACTATATTTTAACTTAATCTATATTAAAAATAGATATAATAAGTATTAATAGATCTCTTATTTATATATAGAAGGTATTTAATTATATCTCTCCTAAATCTATAAAAAAAAGAATAGCTATATTAATACCTTTATTACTTTTATAGTAATATACTATAGCTAATTTAAGATAGATATTTAGGTACTTAAAATAATAAAGAGCTTACTCTCTATAATATATTCTACTAATATTACTTATAGAAGAATATTACTATAGAATTTAGTATAATAGATATCCCTAAATAAAATAGCTTTATTAAAAGGGTAGAGAATATTATTATTATTATTATAAGAGCCCTAATAGCTAATTTAGGCTTACTAAAGAAGCTATAGCCTAAAGTAATAAATATAGTAGTATATTTAATTAATTATATATCTACTAGGATACTAGATAGTTAATATATTATTCCCTAAATAGAAGTAATAACTTATAAAGATCTTTCTATTAAGCTTTACCTAAATCTTATAAATCTTTAGTTATATAGATATAAGATATATATATATCTCTATAGTATTATATAGTTTAATAAGATAGTACTAAGAGTAGAGATTAAATATCTTATTAGTTATATAATATTAAATATATAGAAAATATAGTTCCCTAAGATAGATTAAGTTTAAGAAGCTTATAATATAATATTTAATAAGAATATTTACTATAGTATTACTAAGACTAATTTACTAATCTACTAGGATATACTTAATAATATAATATAGGACTTTTAGTATAGAGATTCTATACTAGAATATTCTTTATATAACTTTAATAATATTATATTATAAACTAAGTTAGTAATATTCTTAATAGTAAATAAACTAGTACTAATAAGAATACCTTAAGAAGAAATTATAATAGTAAATAACTAAGTTATAATATAGATACTAAAAAACTATATAAAGACTACTTCTTTACCTATAATAATATCTTTACTAATACTAATATTTACTCTAATAAGATTTATAGACTTATTTAGGATATTTCTAGCTAATTACCCTAAAGCTAAGAAAGTAAAGAAATTTATAAATAATCTAGATTAGTAGCTTAAAGCTAAATTATTAGGTACTCTTTATTATTATTCTTTATTATTATTACTAATATTATTAGATCTACTATTAGAGTATTACTTAAGAGATAAGCTTATATCTAGGAATATTAAAGGATTAATTTTAGTTAATAATATTATAGAAGAAGGCTATATCTATAATAGTAAGGCTTATTTTACTATAATAAAAACTATAAAAGAGAAACTAGAAGAATTTTATAAAAGTCTTTTAATAGTATTTACTATAAGATTAATATATAAAAAGCCTTACTATAAGAATTTACTATTATTACTAAAAAACTAGTCTAAAATACTAAAGTACTTTTTTAGTAAAAAGTTTATTAATATAGCTATAATAGAGATAAAAGCTCTTAATAATAAAAGTATATTTAAGGAAGTAGATAGATCTTCTAATAAAAGACTTTAAGTCTTATTATTAATATAGGTCTTTATATATAAATTTAATAGAGATAGATTTCTAGTTAAATATAAAGCTAGAATTTATATTTATAGAGATCTCTAAAAAATTACTACTAAAAAGAAATATTTTATTACTTTAGCTATTAAGATTACTTAAGCCCTCTTTATTTTTATTACTAATTTTAACTTTAAGATATATTAATATAATATAGTTAATATCTTTCTAAATAGTCTCTTAGATAATAAGAATAAGATTTATATTAATTTATCTCTTAATATATATCTAAAAGGCTAAAAATACTAGAAGCTCCTAAAAGCTTTATATAGCTTATAGAAATCGCTAAGATTATAGTAAAAAGAGATTTTAAGAATACTAGTATCCTTAAGCTTTAAGATTATCTAGAAAGACTTTTATATATTTATTAAAAAAGAGATTATTATTATCTTTTATATTAATAATATTCTTATTTTTAATCCTTAGAGTATTATAAAAAATACTAATATTATTATAAGAAGACTTAATAAAATATAGGAGTTATAAGTAATAAATAAAGCTTAATAGTTCTTAGGAATCTAAATAATCTAAGACTATTTATAAGACTTATTATAGCTATATTAAGATTCCTATATTTCTTTAATAGTATATTACTATTATTTAATATAATATTACTATCTTAAAATCTTTTTACTAAATATTATAAATCTTAAACTCTATACTAATATAGCTACTAATAGTAATCGCTAAAAGTATATAAATAAAGTAAGATCTATATAGTTCTTTACTACTATTATTAGGCTAGATATAGTAAAAGCTATATTATATCTTACTTAATTCCTAGCTAATCCTTTACTAAAGTATCTTTATACTATTAATTAGATTATTATTTATCTCTATAGTATAAAGAATCTTATAATATATTACTAAAAGTAAATAATATATCCTATAGTTTAATTTATAAGTAATACTTTATATAAAAATAAGTATAATTAGAAGAGCTCTATTAGCTATATTTATATAATTTTTAGAGGGCTTATTAATTAGAAAGTATTAAAGTAGAAGACTATAATAACTAGTATAATAGAAGCTAAGCTACTTATTTTATTAGAGATAGATAAATTATTATTAATATAGAAGTACCTTTTTAATACTATTTATTTTAATCTTAGTTATTCTATTATTCTATAGTATAATAATTAGTAAACTCTCTCTCTTTTAACTAAGAAATTACCTTAGCTATAAATAAAGCTAAGATATATTAATATCTACTACTACTAGCTTTATTAAGAGATATAAGCTAGAAGGATCCTAGTAGAATAGATAAAGATATTAGAGATAGTAGCTAATAGCCTTATAAAGCTCCTTCTATAGTAAAAGTATATTAAATTCCTATAAATACTTAGTATAGAGGATATTAGCTATCTTTTAGAAGAATTAGTTAATAATTAGTTAATTTTAGCTAATAAGCTTCCTAACGAAACCTTACTAAGAGAGTATATTAACCTAAAATAGTAGTCTAAGTACTATTATATTAGGGTATTATTATAATAAGTAAGCGTAACTACGCTATAATATATTTATATATAGTTCCCTAACTATTTTAGTTTTAATTAGACTATATAGAATTATAATATCTAGTAGATCCTATTTATATATTAGCTTAGGGGTATTTTAATAGCCCTCTAAGCCCTTATCCTATATTCTTTTCTTCTCTAGAATTATTATTATTATTAATTTATATTATATTCCCTCCTTTTTGATTCTATTACTCTAATTAGCCTATTTTATATACTCTATAGCTATATAATTATTAATATACTATCTTCTAATACCCCTAAGATCACGGAAGTATAAAGGGCATATTATAGTTATATTATAATAACTATAGACTAAATAAGTATGAGTATAGTCGGGGCCGGCAGAACCTAATAGAGTTAGGGCCAGCCGGCTAGCGAGTAGGGTAGCCTAAGGCTACTATCTTGATATAATTAGGGCCGTATATAATATAATTCCTGGTTGACTAGGCTACCCGGTTGTATAGGCCACCTATTATAGCCTCTACTAGGAACTACCTATCCCTAGTTAGACCTATATAGATAGTCTACTTAGGCTACCCGACTATACTAGGTTATATAGTAACCTATATAGCTAGTCTACTCGGCCTACTAGACCTTACTAGGGTTTTTCTATATATATAGGAGTAGGACTTAGGCTCTTTAGTAATTAGTCTTAATATAAATATACCCCTTTAGATTCCTTTACTCTAGTTCTTTATTCCTATAAGGACCTATTAGTATAATAGTCCTAATATTCTAATCGCTATATTTAATTAAATTAGACTATTAAAATCTACTATAATATTATATAATACTTATAGTAATCCTTATTAAGAGGCCTTAGAGGTACCTAAGGACCTAATAATAAGAACTAATATAAACTCTATAATAAATAATATCTCCTAGGCCTTACTAGAGGATATAATCTTTTATAAGACTAAAGATAGGTCTTATAAAAAAGCCTTATAAGCTCTATAAGGAACTAAGACTAAAATCCTATTAGTTAATACCCCTTAGAGAGAAGAGCCTAATAAAGACCTAATAGTAAAGCTATATAAGATTAAGATACTTAAAAGACGCCTAGTCTTAGCTAATAAGAAGACTAAGATCTTAGCCTATTTTAGGGATAGAGTAAAAGAGACTATAGTTCTAGAGATAGAGATATATAAATCTACTACTTTACCTAAACTAGTAATTAAGCTTATCTTTCTTTTACTAAGAGCTAGATATCTAGCGCTAATACTCTTAGTAATATTATAAAGAAATATATTAGTACCTAATCTTATTTAGAGTAAGATAAAGGAGCTATATATACTCTAAAATATAATTAGCTATAAAGCTAAGAGCTTTAGTAAGTATAATCTTTTTAAGTTAAAGTAAAAGATCTTCTAGAATTAATACTCTATCTAGTTCTATAATAATACCTATAAGATAGATAAAGTAACTAAGTTCCTTATACTAAAGATTAATATAATCTAGATATAATATTATAAGAATAATCTTTACCTAGACTTTACCTAGAATATCTTTAAGATCTAGGCCTTTTCTTAGATTATAGATTCTATCTAGCTTTAGTATAAAGCTAAAAATAATTAATAATAGATAATATAAGCTAATTATTAAGATATCTATTAATATATCTTAAGACTTACTAGAATTTATAATTACCTTAAGAATATACTATCTAAGTAATAATAGATTAACTAATTATAGACTAGACTTCTTAAGGAGATCTAAAGTAAGACTAGGAGATTTATAGAATCTATTATAGATTAATAGAATAAGTAGATAGTATTCTATAATTAAGTAGAGTAAGAAATATCTACTAGATTAATATAGCTTAAAGATACTAAGAAACTATAACTATAGTAATTAAGTATAATCTTAGAATTATAGAGTAACTAAAGAAAGCTATACTAAAGCTAAGACTATCTTAATTTATAGTAAAATCTTTAGTTAGTAAATAAAGAAGATAGTAAAAGGTTTATAATAGGATTAAAGAGAGACTATAAAAGTAAATCTAAGTATTATATTTTCTATAAGAAGCTAGATTACTAAACTAAGAATTACTTTAGGAAATAAATAGTAAATACTATAATCTCTAAAAAGCTAAAAAAATAGATAATCTTATAATATAAGCTATTATAGTACTAAGGATTATTCTCTTAAAGAAATATAAGATAGCTAATAAAGTACTTAAGTATAGTACTTTAGTTACTAATAGTAAAGAAGACTTCTTAATAAGGATTACTAGAATACTAATTAATAATAATACTATCTAGAGTTTTATAAGCTAAAGATAGATAAAAAAGAACCTAAAAAATATAATTAGGACTAGTACTTACTTTATAGAGACTATAAATAGCTAAAAGATCTCTTTATATAGAAACTAAGATATATAGCTAAGACTAGTAGATTATAATAGAACTTATAAGGTTATTTATATAATTTATAAGGCTATAGATATAAAAGTCTATAATATAATTCTAGATATAAATTAGCTTAGTATAGTAAATCTTAATATTAACTAAAGTATAGCTAAGTAAATATACTATAAAGAGGCCCTACTAAAGCTCGAAATACTAGTTCTATAAGAATTTAAAGAGCTTATAGCTCTATAAGATATATTTATAGAACTATACTTAATCTCTAAGAGTATACTAAAAGATAAATATAAAACGCTAGGAGCTATAGAGATCTTAGATATATTATATCTAGAGTATAAAGACCTTAAAGCTATAGCTAATAAGGAAGGTACTATAGCTCTTCTAAAGTATATAAAGTATAATTATATAATTAATCTAATTCTAGGTAAAGAGCCTCTATAAAAGCTAATCTACTCTTTATTCTAGATAGAACTTAAAGTATTATATAAGTATATTAATAAGAATCTTAGAAAAGAGTAAATCTAGTACTCTAAGAGCTAAGCTAGTATACTTATTCTATTTATACTAAAGAAAGATAGTAAGCTAAGACTCTATATAAATTATAGAGAGCTAAATATAATTACTATTAAGAACTACTACTCTCTACTATTAATTAATAAGTCTCTTACTAAATTATTAGGAGTAATTATCTATACTAAGCTAGATCTATATAATATTTATTATAGGATTTATATTAAGGAGAGAGATAAGTAGAAGATAGTATTTAAGACTTATTATAGATACTTTAAATATATTATAATATTATTTAGACTTACTAATATCTTTACTACTTTCTAGATATATATTAATAAAGCCTTTATAGGTCTTATTAATATATTATTAATAGTTTACCTAGATAATATCCTAATCTTCTTAAAAAATAAGAAGACTTATATATAATAGATTAAGGAAGTACTAGAATATCTAATTAAGTATAAGCTATATATTAAGGCCTCTAAATATATATTCTATATAGACTAAGTAGAGTTCTTAGGCTTTATTATATTAAAGGATAGAGTCTTTATAGACCTTATATAAATAGAAATAATATACTAGTAATCTAAGCTAATATATATTTTTAATATCTAGTAATTTATAAGATTTACTAACTTCTACTAGTATTTTATTAAGAAATAGTTAGTATTAAATAAAAGCCTAAATAATTTAATTAAAGAGCTAGATATATAAAAGAAAGGTTAGAATAAGTATAAGATAGACTTTATTTTTACCTAGGAAATAAGAGAATCCTTCTAGAGAATAAAAGAGGCCTTCTAAATAGTACTACTTTTTACTTATTTTAATACTTTACTAAAAATAATAATAGAAATAGATACCTTAAAAAAGGCTATTTATATAATTATCTCTTAACTTTATATTAATAAATACTAGTATTTTATTATATTTTACTTTTAGAAGATACTTATAGTAGAGTAGAATTATAAGATAGAAGACTAGGAAATACTAATAATTTATACTAGCTTTAAGGAATAGCGCTACTTCCTAGAAGGAAATATATACCTAATTATAGTTTTAATAAACTATACTAATCTAGTATAGTTTATAACTATAAAGAAACTTATATATTACTAGATTTAGTAAATAAAGTACTTAGCTAGTTTTAATTTTATTATTATATTTTAGCTAAGAAAGATAAACCTTATAAATACTCTAAGTAGAAGACTAAATTATATAATAAATAAACTACTAGATAAAGAGAAGTATAAGGTCTTTATATAAAGGCTCTAGTAGTCTATTAATAAAGATATAGAGTACTAAATAAAGCTAAATAATACTATATACTTAAATACTATAATAATAATAAGCTATATAGAACTTCTATCTCTATTTTTATTAATATAGCTTATAAGCTATAAGGAAGCCTAAGAGACTATCTCTAGTAAGACTATATATTACTCTAAGCCTTAAGAGTCTATAAAGGATCTCTTATTTAAGGTATAAAATAAGAATAAGTTCTCTTATACTAAGCTTATAGAAATCTAGGAGAGAGATAAATTTAAATAGTCTCTTAAGACTAAGTAGAGTAAAAAGACTAAGAATAGGCTATTAAGATATAATAGTAAAGTCTTTATATTATAAGAATCTACTATTATCTAAGAGATTATATATCTTTACTATAATAACTCCTAAAGAGAGTACTTTACTATAAAGTAGATAATAGAAGCTATTTAGTTAAAGTATCTATAGAGAATAATAATAAATAATATTAAGAAGTATATTAAGATTTACCTAGTTTACTAAAGGAATATAGTAAAGCGCTATAGGCTATATAGACTCCTTAAGCCTCTATTAGTTCCTAGAAAATCTAGTAAATAGCTAAGTATTAACTTTATTATAGGACTATTATCTTTTAAGTAAGAGAAGAAAGTCTATAATAATATTATAGTTATAGTTAATCTTTTTACTAAGTATATTTTATATATTCCTTATACTAAGAATATTAATACTTTAGGTCTTATTATATTATTCTATAAGAAGATTATAATACTCTAGGGAATACTAAAAAAGCTTATTAGTAACTAAGGATTAGTCTTTATAAATTAATCCTAGATCTACTTTTATTACCTACTTACTATAAGGCGTTAGCTATTAATAGTCTTCTATTCTTAGATAGATAGGTAGATAGAGAGATAGAACTAGATCTTAGAATATTTTTTAAGGAATATTATAGAATAGAGCTAGAATAATTAGATAAGATAGCTACTACTAGTATAAATAGTCTATAATAATATTACTTATAGTATACTAAAGATATTATTAGCTAAAGCTCTACTTAGGTTCTATCTAGATCTATAAATTACTATTCCTAATAAAGTAATAGAGATCTATAAAAACGCTATTAGCTATATTAAAGAGATACTAAAGATATAAGAGGAGATTATAAAGTACTTAGAAGAGTCTAAAGCTACTATAAAGTATACTTATAATAAGAAGTATATTAATAAGAGCTTTATAGTTAAGGATTAGATTATACTTAAGAATAAATATATAGATTCTAGCTATCTCTATAAGAAGCTAGATAATTACTATATAGAGTCTTTTTAGATTATAAGAACTATAGATAAGTAAGTCTATAAGCTAATCCTAACTCTAATATATTATAAGATCTATATTATATAGTATATATTCTTATTAGAACTATATTATAGTAACTTATAGAAAGACTAAGAGAGATCTAACTTAGTACTAATAGATAGTAAACTAGAATAGGAAATAGAAGAAATCCTTAAGAATAACTACTAAGAAGTAGAATACCTTATTAAATAGAAAGACTATAGTTATAAAGAGAATATATAGAAGCCTAAAGTAAATATAGAAAGTACTATAGTATTTAAAAATTATAGGAAAAAGACTAAGAATCCTATCCTACTAGATTACTATAAGTACTAAGAGTACCTATTAAAGACTAAGTCTTAATATATATTACTAATAATAGTAAATCTCTTACTCTTTCTTATCTATAGATTATTATAAAGTAGATTAATAGCTAATAGCTATAGATCTCTTACTCTTCTTATTACTTATAAATATTCTTAATATTAGTAATTAAATTCTTAATATCCTAGAGGAAGTTCTTCTCTCTATTAGTACTACTCTAGATTATTCTCCTAAAGTAATTTAGGTAAGCCTTAATATCCTATAGGAAGTTTTATCTATATTAGTATTACTCTAGATTATTTTTATAAAGTAATTAGGGCTCTATAAAGATAAATAATATAGTTTTTAACTATATTCTTAATAAGTAAATAGCTAAAGTAAAGAGAATTACTTAAACTTATCTTTATTAGTATTTTATCTCTTTTATCTTAGCTACCCTAAAGAGAGAAAGAAAGAAGAGGAGAAAAGGAGAAAGAAGAAGATATTTATAGTTAAGCCTAGAGGCTCTTAGCCTAAACTACTTATAAAAGTATCTATAAAAATTACTACTAAATCTATTATAGAAATATAAAAGATAATAATAAAGGATTAAGGATCCTAAACTACTTTATACTAAGCTAATAAAATATCTAGATCTAGCTAAGCTAATATAAGAGTTACTAGAGTAATATTAGTAATAATAAGATAATACCCTAGAAGATTAATAAAGGCCTTAGAAAGAGCTAGAGAGCTTTAGAATAGGATTATAGTATATACTAGATAGACTCTCTAAAAAGAATAAATACTAAAGCTACTATTAGTATAGTAGTTCTATAAGTTAATAATATTATTAGTACTAAGTATAAAATAGCCTAAAGGTAAACTAAAAGTATCCTAATCTTATTTCTAATCTACCTTATAAAGAAGATTATATATATTTATACTACTAGTATCTATACTTATAACTATAGGATAATTACCTATAATATTATTAGAGATAAGAGAGATAGTAGAGAGAATAAAGGAGATAGAGATCTAGAATAAAAAAGACTAAACTATAGTATAGTATCTCTAAAAATTACTTATAAAAGATAGTTTTAGGAACTATAAAATACCCTAATTTTTATAGTAAACTACTACTTATTAAAGGCGCTACTATAAGGCGTATTAATATATATATTAGCTTAAGTATTAAGGTAGGAATTAATTTATATAGGTTAGAATTAATACTAGATACTATATAGAGCTTCTTACTATAATATATCTATATCTCCTAGTAATATAGTATATATAGTAAGGCTCTAGGGTATTAATACTTACTACTAGAGAGGAATACTAGTAGATAAAATTATTAGTAAAATAATCTATATAATACTAGTACTATATTACTACTAAATTACTAGGTATAATATATACTAGAATAGTATATATATACTAATAAGTATATACTTAGAATAGTATATATATACTAATAGTTATATACTACTAAATTAATAGGAGAGAATAGAGAAGCTACTATAGTAACTAAAGATTATTAAAAGATAATAAAGATCGCCTAAAATCTTAAGGAATAAGTATCTATTTTTACTAAGGATAGATAAAGAACTACCCTAATATTACTTAGCTTACTATATTATAATTCTTTATCCTCGAATTTTTATTTTTAGTTAAAATATCTATAGTAAATAGCTACCTCTAATAATAAGGAGGCTTAGCTATAAGATATAGCTCTTAAAGAAGAGGAGGAATATTATAGCCTCTACTAGGAACTACCTATTCCTAGTTAGACCTATATAGATAGTCTACTTAGGCTACCTAACTATACTAGGTTACGTAGTAACCTATATAGCTAGTCTACCTAGCCTACCGGACCCTACTAGGGTTTTCCTATACGTATAGGAGTAGGACTTAGGCTCTTTAGCGATTAGTCTTAATACGAATATACCCCTTTAGATTCCTTTACTCTAGTTCTCTATTCCTATAAGGACCTACTAGTACGACAGTCCTAATACCACCCCAAAACACCATACTAAATACGATTTTTCAGATATTCGTATATTAACAACGAGAAGGTGTTTTTAATTGGTTTTTAGTATACTATAATTCCCTAGCATAAGAAATAGTTTAGTATAACCGAAATATTTAGAAAACGATTATTTACTTACATTACCAAAAATACGCTCCGATTGAGCGATATAACAATATATATCTATATTATCACTCCCTAAAATATTTCTCGAGCTTATAAAAATACCTAGTATGATCCTAGCGTGATATATTTAACACCAAGATACTATAAGACTATACAATTACCCTTAAGTGTTAAAATGTAAAGTTAAGAAATCATGCATTTAGTATAGTGTTTTGGGGTGGCCTGCACGACCGGGTGGCCCGGTCGACCAGGAATTACGTTATGCGTCCCGGATCACACCCCCCCCTTTGAATATTATAAGATTCTGCTATATCGATTACCCCTCTTCTCCTACTACCTACGAATTTTCTAGTATTCCTTCCTCCCCCCTACCTATCTTATAATTTCTATAACCTCTCTACTACTCTACTACTATTCCGAAAGAGTAAATAGATACTAATTAATTTTTATTATAGAAATCGATAAATCTCGTTCTAATCTAGCTCTATTACCTATATAAGCTCTATTAGGATCCCTATATATTACCTATTAGGTATACGCCCTCGCTCTTACTCTCGCCCTTAATCTCGCTCTCGCCCTCGCTACTAACCTTACTATTAATTATACTATTAATCTTATATTATTACTAATACTAAATCCTCTTACTTATTAATTACCTTAAATAATAACTAAATCCGCTGCTCTCTAGTATCTTAATCCTAATCTCTACTACTATAGATTATTATATAGGACTCGTAAATCTAGGTAGTATTAGGGCTAAACTCGCTAAGGCTTACTTTAGTAAGATACTAATAATAGTAGAAATATTATATAAAGAATAATCTCTATATCTCTTAGTACTCCTATATAAGGTATATATATAGAAATCTACTAGTATTAACTAAATTATACTTATAGACCTTAGGAACTAGAGGTTTTATTAGACTAGGTAGGAGATATATTATAAAGATAGATACTTTCTTAAGAACCTTCTATACTAGTATTAGCGTAGCTAATTATATCTTTACTAGCTAACTTATAATTAATCTATTAATCTTTCCTTTCTATAATAATAATATATTTTAGAATAATAAAAGAGTCTAGAATAAATTATTCTAAGTACTCTAAAGATCTCGCTTTAGTAGCTAGTAAGCTAATTTATTTCTTAATACTATAAGCTTATAAAGATAAAGATATTTTAATATATAATAGTATAAAAACTATAGCCCTAAATTAGTAAGTTATTTAGTATTTAAATACCTAAGAAGATTAATAAAGAGTAGCTCTAAATATTATTACTTGAATTACTTCTATACTTTATTCTTCTTCTTAAATAAAGATATAAAGATAATCCTATTCTAGCGTTATTGCGGAGCGTAGCGAAGCATCTTATGTAGCATCCTGAATTTTATTCCTCGAAGCTGATTGGTTAGAGGGCGGCAGAATTCTTCACCGGTTGGCACTATCACGTGATCCGGGAGCAAACATTGATGGCCTGGTTATTCAGGCCAGAATCACGTGATACTATGATATTTTTATGATCCTCAGGATTCAGGCATCAATTTAGTCACGTGACTAGATAATATTATATGCCTAAAATCAAAAGCGGACAAGGTTGGCAAAATTACCGACGCGTGATTTTTTAGACTCACTAGTTGATACATCAGCCTTGATAGTTTTGATTATATAGTATACTACTATAGGTAATAGGCCTGAATAATTATGGGGGATCCTAGGGGGTCTCCCCCTGGATTAATTGATTAATCTCTATAGTATTAATTATATACTACTATAGGTAATAGGCCTATGCCCTATACTATAGCTAATAGGCCTATGCCCTATAATATAGGTAATAGGCCTAAATAATTATAGGGGGTCCTAGGGGGTCTCCCCCTAGATTACTCAATCAATCTCTGTAGTATTAATTATATACTACTATAGGTAATAGGCCTATACCCTATACTATAGGCGATAGGCCTATTATTAGTATATATATACCCTCGGGCCTATCGGGCCGAGGATTATCCGTTCCTTCTATATTTCTGTCTCGTTCTATATTTCTACCTGATTCCTAAGGTATTCTTACTTATATTATTCCTTCCTATAAATACCCTTAAGATTATAGGGTATCTATATTATCCTTCCTCTATTATATAACCTACTGTGCCTATATAAGTATACTAGAATTTATAGGTTATATAATCTTTAATATAATTATCAGAGATTATCCTAATCCTTTATATCTACTAGGGTAATATTCTCTCTCCCTTATACTAATATTATCTAATATTAATAATTAGATAAGACCTTTAGGGTCTATAGGATTCCCCTAATACCCTTACTACCCTATTATATTCTTTTTATCTTATCTAGTCTTATACTATTATAGGTATAAATACTACTATCTTTCCTTAGCTAGAGGATTAGACTTTAATACTATTATTATTACCTTATTACCCTTCTTTCTTACTATTTTACTATAGAATATATTATATTCTTTACCTTAGTATATTCTATACTTATATAGTATATTATTATCTTACTATTTTATATAAGACTCTCTATACTAAGAGTTATAAGCCTAAGTCTTTACTAAGCTTATTTATCTTATCTTCCTTTTTACTTTAGTTTTATTAGCTAGTTATTTTTATTATAAATAATAATTTATCTAATCTTAAAACTTACTAGCTATACCTTTAGCTTAAAAATAATACTTACTAGATTTAATAATATACTATTATTAAAAATTAGGCTATTATATAAGATCTATAAGATTATATTAATCTAGAGATTATATAACTTATTACTCTATTTACTAGGCCTAAAGAGTCTATACTTATTATAATAAATCTTATAACTATATCTATTATAGATCTTAGTAATAATAATCTAAGTAAGTATATTATTATATTATATAAATATAATTATACCCTTATTATATATTATTTATATATATAATTAATAGAGTATATAAAGTATAATATCTAACTATCTATTTTATCTAATAATTAATAGATTATAATAAGTAAATTAGTCTAAGAAGCGCTTATTCTCTTTAAGTATATATATATATTTACTAATTCCTCTTAATAGTAATTAATTAGTAAGAATTAGTCTAATCTTTATTATTAAAATCCTTTAAAATCTAACCTAAAGTAATAAGTCTAAAAATAACTAATATATTATATAAAGATTATTAAGAATAGGATAATAGAATTTAATTAGAGTAATTATATACTTTATAAATTCCTAGAAGCTATTAATCTTATCTCTTTAATCTTCTATAAATATTAGTAGAATTAAATTTATAATAATAAGAATAATATATCTAATTTTATTACTTTTATTAATTATTATATTAAATTAATTTAGATAAATCTATTATATTATCTTATTAAAATAATTTATATTATTTTCTAGGATTATTCTATTAATAATAATTAGACTACTAATTAGGTATTTAATATATTATTAACTATAATCTTAGTTATACTTAAATTATACTAAAAGATCTATCTATATAATAAAGGATTAAAAGATAGTAAATACTAATTTAATAAATATTTATATATTAATCCTTTTATCTAATTTACTATCTAGAAGTCTAATCTAGAAATAATAGAGTAATTTACCTAAGCTATATAATAATTAATTATATTTAAGATTATCTATAAAAAGGCTATTAAAAGATATTAGTCTAAAAAGGATTTAAATCTTACCTAAAAGTAAATAAGATTCTCTATTTTTATCCTAAAGAAATATATTAATATTTTATTATACTAACTTAATAGCTTATTAGCCCTTAATATTATTTATCTAAGACCTATAATAAAAAATAATATTTAGTACTATAATACTAAAGCTACTATCTATATATATAATAATTATACCCTTTTATCTAATTATTAATTTACTATCTATTAGTATATATTTAGTATATATATACTCTTAGACCTATTAGGCCGAAGAATATCTATTCCTTCTATATTTCTATCTTATTCTATATTTCTACCTAATTCCTAAGGTATCCTTACTTATATTATTCCTTTCTATAAGTATTCTTAATATTATAAGGTATCTATATTATCTTTCCTCTATTATATAATCTACTATATTTATATAAGTATACTATAAGTTATATAATCTTTAATATAATTATTAGAGATTATCCTAATCCTTTATATCTACTAGGGTAATACCCTCTTACTCTATACTAATACTATCTAATATTAATAATTAAATAAGACCCTTAGGGTCTATAGGATTCTCTTAATATTCTTACTACTCTATTATATTCTTTTTATTCTATCTAGCCTTATATTATTATAGATATAAATATTACTATCTTTCTTTAGCTAGACTACTAGACTTTAATACTATTATTACTATTTTACTATCCTTCTTCTTCTACTATTTTACTATAGAATATACTATATTCTTTACTTTAGTTTATTTTATACCTATATAATATACTATAATCTTACTATTTTATATAAGGCTCTCTACGCTAAGAGTTATAAACCTAAATCTTTACTAAGCTTATTTATCTTATCTTTCTTTTTACTTTAGTTTTATTAGCTAGTTATCTTTATTATAAATAATAATTTATCTAATTTTAAAGCTTACTAGCTATACTTTTAGCTTAAAAATAATACTTACTAGATTTAATAATATACTATTATTAAAAATTAGGCTATTATATAAGATTTATAAGATTATATTAATCTAGAGATTATATAACTTATTACTCTATTTACTAGGCCTAAAGAGTCTATACTTACTATAATAAATCCTATAACTATATCTATTATAGATCTTAGTAATAATAATCTAAGTAAGTATATTATTATATTATATAAATATAATTATACCCTTATTATATATTATTTATATATATAATTAATAGAGTATATAAAGTATAATATCTAACTATCTATTTTATCTAATAATTAATAGATTATAATAGGTAAATTAGTCTAAGAAACGCTTATTCTCTTTAAGTATATATATATATCTACTAATTCCTTTTAATAATAATTAATTAGTAAGAATTAGTCTAATCTTTATTATTAAAATCCTCTAAAATCTAACCTAGAGTAATAAATCTAAAAGTAGCTAATATATTATATAGAGACTATTAAGAATAAGATAATAGAATTTAATTAAAGTAATTATATACTTTATAAATTCCTAGAAGTTATTAATCCTATCTCTCTAATCTTCTATAAATACTAGTAGAATTAAATCTATAATAATAAGAATAATATATCTAATTTTACTACTTTTATTAATTACTATATTAAATTAATTTAGATAAATCTACTATATTATTTTACTAAGATAGCCTATACTACCTTTTAAGACTATTCCGCTAATAATAATTAAGCTACTAATTAAGTACCTAATATATTACTAGCTATAATCTTAGCTATATCTAAGCTATACTAAAAGACCTATTTATATAATAAAGAGCTAAAAGATAGTAAATACTAATTTAATAAATATCTATATATTAATCTTTCTATCTAATCTATTACCTAGAAGCCTAATTTATAGATAGTAAAGTAATTTACCTAAGCTATATAGCGATTAGTTATATTTAAGACTATCTATAAAAAGGCTATTAAAAGAAATTAGTCTAAAAGAGATTTAAACTTTACCTAAAAGTAAATAGGATTCTCTATCTTTATTCTAAAAAGGTATATTAATACTCTACTATATTAGCTTAATAATCTATTAGCCTTTAATACTATTTATTTAAGGCCTATAATAAAAAATAATATTTAGTATTATAATACTAAGACTATTATCTATATATATAATAATTATACTCTTTTATCTAATTATTAGTCTACTATCTTATTAGTATAAGTAAATAATATAGAGACTATTATTCTTAGCTTTAGATCTATTACTATTTATCTAACTAATAGCCTAGATAGAACCTTTTTACTACTTATTAATATAACTTATATACCTAGCTTCTATCTTAATCTAATATCTATAGAGAAAGCTACTAATATAGGTATCTATCTTAATAGAAAAGAATACTACTTAGAAGAATTAAATAGAATCCTTATATACTAGCTTAATAATAGATCTAGGATCTATCTTCTATAATAAGATAAAAGCCTTCCTAATAATAATCCTCTTAGCTATATAGCTAATTATATAATCTCTATTACTACTAATCCTATTATTCTATCCTATCCTAAGCCTAATTATATAACTCTCTTTATCTAAACTAACTATATTAATCTACTAATTACTCTCTCTTTCTCCTATAAGCCTAAGTAGCTAAAAGGCTTTATAAACTAATAGTATTAATATCTAGATTATATAAGTTATAATATTCTATTATATTTAGAAGCCTATTTATCTAATATTACTATAGATATAAGGATTATATTTACTAAAGTATACTAGATATATAAGCTTAGTAAAATAAAGCGCTAGATTAACTAAATCCTAATAGAATATACTAGACTATTTAAATCTCTCTACTAAGACTTAATATTCTATAATTTATTATTAGATTAAATCTAGTATCTCTCTTATTTAGTTAATCCTATTACTAAATACTAGATTAGGAATAATATTATATTAAAAACCTACTTACTAGATTTAATTTATAATTAAATTATATTTATCTTAATCTAATTTAGTCTAAAGGTACTTACTATTTATTATAATAGTAATACTATACTTAATAAAAACTTTTAAGTATATCTAAATTTAGAGGATATATAATTTAAATCTATATTACTTTACTAACTAGACTAAAATTCTTATACTAAAAGGTATAGTAGAATAATATCTACTATAGTATATTAGATAATAATTAATACTAATCTACTTAATTACTTATAGAATAAAGCTACTAAAGCTATTATTTTTATCTAAAATTATATTCTTTATTATACTATTAAGTAGAAATCTCTATCTAAAGTCCTTATAAACTATTTTACCTAAATTAGTATCTATATTCTTTATTAGCTAGAGACTAAGCTAGATTTATCTAATCTCTATATTTATAGCTATAGGACTTATTACTATATTATTAATATTACTTATTTAGCTAAGATAGTATCTTATACTATTATTAGCTATCTTATTAGCTATAAATTATCTAATATCTAAAGGATCTAGATACTCTCTAGATAAAAGATTATTTATACTTATAATATAGAATTTAATAAGATAGAATTCTATATATTAGATAATACTAGTTTAAAATATATTTCTATTACTAATAATTCTTTATTTATTATCTATCTTAATTATAATAAAATTACCTAGATAATTAATAAAATTAATATATTTATAATAACTAATCCTAAGTAATCTAATTTAGAGAGTAAGAATATTACTATTACTAAGATAAATCTAATTACTTAGTACTATCTCTATAACTATTAGACTAATTTCGCTAATTTACTAAGTACTTATAATTAAAATAATAATCTAATTCTTAGTAATCTATCTACTACTTCTCTATTTAAGCCTAAATTAGATTAATCCTCTTTTAATATTAATAATAATACTTATTTCTCTAATCTTTCTACTTCTAACTACTATCCCTTCGCTTATAATAATATATCTATAAATAATTAGCTTATTATCCTAATTAATAATACTAGTTTTAATCTCTTTAGCTATTATAATCTTTTCCCTATAATCCTTATAATTAGTAAGTATAGAAGATCTAATTCTTTACTATTTAACTATAATAATAAATACCTATAAATTAGCCTAAATATATTTATCTAAGCTTTTACTATATATTAGATTTATTAACCCTAGAAGCTTATAATCTTATATATTTTATTACTACCTTCTAATTATAGTAAGCTATTTAACTATCCTTTTCGATCTAATTTTATATAAGCTATATATATAGAATTCTCTAAGCTTCTTTAGATAAAAGTATTTAAACCTATTAATATATACTCTATATTAGATATTTATAAAGTCTAATACTCTTATTTTTAAAGCTAGGACTATTACTCTTACTATTAGATTATCCTAATATACTAGATATTTAATTATAAATTAGATAAGAATAGCTTTATTACCTAATTTAAAGTATAATTATATATATATAATAATATATAAATATCTAATTAGTAGGATACTTATATTAGTATTCTAACTATTAAGACTTTCTAAACCTTTATTACTATTATTACTAAGTTTAATCTTAATACTTATTAGATAGATATAATTAATACTTTCCTTAATAGTACTTTATATAAAGAAGTTTATTACTAATATCTACTAGATATAGGACTAAAAGATAAGTATCTATACTTACTAAGAGTAATATATAGTCTATATATTATTAGTAAGTATTAGAAGAATAATATTAGATTAATACTTATATTATTAGACTTTTACTTATATCTTAAGGATCCTACTCTCTATACTAATAATTATATAATTATTATAATTTTTATTAATAATTTCTTTATAGTCTACTATCTATCTAAAACTAAGTATACTAATTAGATAAAAAATCTACTATAAGTATAATTTAAAATAAAGTATAGTAATAAACTTATCTAATTTATTAGTATCTAAATTACTAAAGATTAGATAAATTATAAGATATAGCTTAGTTAGGTAGTCTATATTAAGAAGATTACTACTAAATTCTATATACTTAATTATAAGCTCTTTTATATCTCTCTCTTATTAAACTATTCTATTAATTTTATTAATAGCCTTACTAATCTAAAGATTATCTATCTATATTAATAGAAATATAGATTAATCCTTTTTTTAGCTATCTAGATCTATCTTAATATTATATTTACTACTTAGGCCTTTATTAAATTACTAATAAGATACTCTAATAGCTATCTTAAAGCTATTAATTATCTAATTATATATCTCTATAAAACTAAAGACCTAGCTCTTTATTATAATAGTTCTAAAGAGATCTTTATTACCTTTATTACTATATTAGATATAAGCTTTACTAATAATCTAGACTAAAAGAGCTCTAAGAGATTTATCTTTTATCTATTTAGTAAGCTAATTAAGTAGAAGACTTATAAATAATAGATTATTACTATTTCTATTACTAAAATAGAGCTTTTTATACTTAATTATATAGCTAAGTAACTTTATTAAATAAAATACTTATTCTCTTTTATCTAATTTAACCCTAAGTATCCTAAAATTATTTAATATAATAATCTTTAGATTATTAATATTATTAATTAAGACTAATCTATCTTTTAGACTAAAATATATTATATAGATATTTACTAGCTTTAGGTATAGTAAAAGATTTAATCTAGCTAGCTAATAATTAAATAAGTAAAATCTACTAATATACTTATAGATAGCCTAATTAAACCTTTTCTAGGTAAAAAGTATAATATTTTTATTTAATAATTAAGTATAGAGAATAATCTTATAGCTACCTATCTTTTATAATTATCCTATTTTTATCTTATATTTAGCTCTCTATTCTATTTTATCTAAAGAGCTAAGGGGATATATTAGTATATATTTAGTATATATATACTCTTAGACCTATTAGGCTAAAGAATATCTATTCCTTTTATATTTCTATCTTATTCTATATTTCTACCTAATTCCTAAGGTATTCTTACTTATATTATTTCTTTCTATAAGTATCCTTAATATTATAAGATATCTATATTATCCTTTCTCTATTATATAATCTACTATACTTATATAAGTATACTATAGGTTATATAATCTTTAATATAATTATTAGAGATTATTCTAATCCTTTATATTTACTAGGGTAGTACTCCTCTACCCTATACTAATACTATCTAATATTAATAATTAGATAAGACTCTTAGGGTTTATAGGATTCCCCTAATACCCTTACTACCCTATTATATTCTTTTTATCCTATCTAGCCTTATACTATTATAGATATAAATACTACTATCTTTCCTTAGCTAGACTACTAGACTTTAATACTATCGTTACTATCTTACTATCCTTCTTCTCCTACTATTCTACTATAGAATATACTATATTCTTTACTTTAGTTTATTCTATACCTATATAGTATATTATAACCTTACCGTCTTATATAAGGCTCTCTATACTAAGACTATCTTATTAATATATATAGATAATATAAAAATTATTATTCTTAGCTTTAGATTTATTATTATTTATTTAATTAATAACCTAGATAGAATCTCTTTACTATTTATTAATATAGCTTATATACCTAGTTTCTATCTTAATCTAATATCTATAGAGAAAGCTACTAATATAGATATTTATCTTAATAAAAAAGAATATTACTTAGAAGAATTAAATAAAATCCCTATATATTAGCTTAATAATAAATCTAGGATCTATCTTTTATAATAGGATAAAAGTCTTCCTAATAATAATCCTTTTAGTTATATAGCTAATTATATAATTCTTATTATTATTAATCCTATTATTCTATCCTATCCTAAGCTTAATTATATAATCCTCTCTATCTAAACTAATTATATTAATTTATTAGTTATTCTCTCTTTCTTATATAAGCTAAAATAGCTAAAGAGCTTTATAAATTAATAATATTAATACCTAGATTATATAAGTTATAATATCTTATTATATTTAAAAGCCTATTTATCTAATATTATCTTAGCGTAGAGAGCCTTATATAAGACGGTAAGGTAGTAGTACGCTATATAGGTATAGAATAAACTAAAGTAAAGAATATAGTATATTCTACGGTAGAATAATAGGAGAAGAAGGGCGGTAAGGTAGTAACGATAGTATTAAAGTCTGGTTATCTAGCTAAGGAAAGATAGTAGTATTTATACCTACGATAGTATAAGGCTAGATAGGATAAAAAGAACACGATAGGGTAGTAGGGGTATTAGGGGAATCCTATAGACCCTAAGGGTCTTATCCGATTATTAATATCGGATAGTATTAGTATAGGGTAGGGGGGTACTACCCTAGCGGATATAAAGGATTAGGATAATCTCCGATAATTATATTAAAGATTATATAACCTATAGTACACTCGTATAGGTATAGTAGGTTATATAACGGAGGAAAGATAATACGGATACCCTATAATCTTAAGGGTACTTATAGGAAGGAATAATATAAGCAAGGATACCTTAGGAATTAGGTAGAAATATAGAATAAGATAGAAACATAGAAGGAACGGATAATCCTCGGCCCGATAGGTCTAAGGGTATATATATACTAATATATTATTATAGATATAAAGACTATATTTACTAAAATATACTAGATATATAAGCTTAGTAAGATAAAGCGCTAGATTAGCTAAATCCTAATAAAATATACTAGATTATTTAAATCTCTTTACTAGGACTTAATATTCTATAATTTATTATTAGATTAAACCTAGTATCTCTTCTATTTAGTTAATCTTATTACTAAATACTAGATTAGGAATAATATTATATTAAAGATCTACTTACTAGGTTTAATTCGTAATTAAATTATATTTATCTTTACTTAATTTAGTCTAAAGGTACTTACTATCTATTATAATAGTAATACTATACTTAATAAAAGCTTTTAAGTATACCTAAATTCTATTATAGGGCGTACTTAGATTATAAGTAGGCTATAAGTATAGGAAGATAAGGAAGAAGCTATATAGTATAGTATAATAGGGTAGGAGTAACGATAGTAGTAGTAGTATAATAATATCCTATAATAGTATACTATAGTATAGGATAAATAGGTAGGAATAAAAGATAATAGTAGTAGGTCGGATAGTAGTAGGGTATTAAAGATATTTTGAGACTTAGATTCAAAATTATTCTATAAGGGAAAATCGGCTATATTTATGCTAGATTTTTAGATAGGCTAAACCTATCTAGTATATACCGATTTTGCCGATTTTTGCTATCTAGTATTATTTAGTAGCTATTATAATTAGGTAGTAGGCTAGGCTACTATACTATATTATATAGTATAGTATATAGTAGCTAATATAATATAGGTATAAGCGATTAAAGTATACTATTATATAGTATAATATTTAGTAACTAATATTAATTAACTAGTAAGTCATAATTTGCCTTATAAATTATTATAAATTATTATAAATTATTATAAATTATTATAAATTATTATAAATTATTATAAATTATTATAAATTATTATAAATTATTATAAATTATTATAAATT